>WBNH01003765.1:169011-186708 GCA_013401255.1 Urocolius indicus
CGCCGAGCACCCATCACCGAGCACCCCCTGCGCCCCACGCACCCCGCGGCAGCGCTGCGCCGGCCCGGGGAGCCCCGCGCCGCGAGCCGAGGCCGCCACGTGGTTGGGACAATTGTGCGTGCGGCCGCCTCCCCACCCCGACTACAGGAGCCCGCGCGTGGATGGAAGTGCCTTGGGAGCGTGAGACGGGCTGCTCGCCCCTGCTGTTGAGGAATGAACGCTGCCTAACTGCCGGTACTCTCTTTTCAGACTCCGAAGAATCAGATCAAACAGAAAAAAATGGCCCCTCCCCCTAAAAAGGTGGAGGAGAGCGAGGAAGAAGAGTCATCTGAGCTAGAGGAAAGCAGCGAAGAGGAGGTGAGGAGAAGAGGTCTAGAAATGAATGCTGATGTTACAGAAATGCCACGAGGGCACAGAGTGTGTGCGTGAGACACAATTGGTGTTAACGAACAGTCAGTGTCTGTCAATTAAGTGTGGCCAAAGAACAAACTGATGTCATAAGAGAAAAGCAATAATGGGGAAAACTAGCTTAGCTGCTAAGTCTCTGCTTCCAGGCTTTGGAAGAACTGCTGGGATAGCTTAAAACTATCCTAGCATTGAGTGCAAGTGGGTGATCAATTGCTCCAGCAGAGCACCAGCAGTAAATGGTTTGCACACAAAAAATAAGCAACACTGAAAATTTGAAGCTACTGATTGTTACTGGAGAAGTCTCTGGTCTGCCTCCAAGAGCAGGGAAGTTAGAGGTGGTTTAATCTTCCAGGAGTAATCTGTTTAAAGCATGAAAAGGCTGGTTTTGAGCTTTATTAATTCATCAGAACAGGCAATTATGGTCATTCAGTAGAAACTTAATGTCTCAGGAGGATGTGCTTTAGATTGCAGTTGCTGTATAGTAAAGGGAGTACTTTGAAGGGTCAGCGTGAGAGTCTTACACTAATGTGTATTTCAGATGGTGCCTCAAAAGAAACAACAGAAAGTGGCAGTTACACCAGCCAAGAAAGCTGCTACTCCTGCAAAGAAGGCTGTTACTCCTGCAAAAAAGGCCATTACACCCGCCAAGAAGGCTGTGGCTACTCCAGCTAAAAAGGCTGTTGTTCCATCACCTAAAAAAGCTGCTGTCCTGACCAAAGGAGCAAAAAATGGAAAGAATGCCAAGAAGGAAGAGAGTGAAGAGGAGGAGGAGGATGAAGATGATGAGGAAGACGATGAGGAGGATGAGGAGGACGAGGAAGAAGATTCTGGTAAGTTACTTTAGAAATAATGTGTTTTGATTCTTTTATAAACTGACTAAAGCTGGTCCAGTCAAGTCGCTGAGTTTAGGTACCTTTGGAATTAAAAGTTGGGTATGATTTAATACTCTCAGTGGGGGTTCATTGATTAAAAGGTGGTAAGGAAGGAAAAATGTGGGATTGGTGAGGTTTGGAAGAGAACTTGGTCTGCAGCTGTGTTACACACAACAAGTGAAGCATCTTCTGGTTTCCTGATTGTTCTTTCCTGAATTTTGCTCAAATATTGTGGGGGAAAAAATAGTAAAGTTTGAAGGCTGAGCAGTATGAGTAAACAAACTCTTGATGTGCTGTTGTTGCAGATGAGGAGGAAGAACCACCAATGCCTGTGAAGCCTGTAGCCAAAAAGCCTGCAGCAGTACCAGCCAAAAAGCCTGCAGTTGTGCCAGCAAAGCAAGAATCTGAAGAAGAGGACGATGATGATGATGAGGACGAGGAGGATGATGAGGAAGATGATGGTATGTGGGATTTAGGGAAGCTTTGACTTAAAAAATACAGAAGCTACTAAACTGATTTAAACTTATAGGGAGCTAGAGCAGAGTAAGAGTGGAGTAGTGGGAGTCATGGAGTGTGTATGTCTCCATTTAGTGCTCAGCTGGCTACTGGTGCCCATCAGATGAGGCTGAGGGAGTGTTTCATTTCCCTACTGCTAATAAACTACTTTTTACTTTTGGGGTACAGATATTGGTTTTTAGTAAAATAAATCTGGAGTCAGGGGCAGCTCTTTATAAACACTGTAAATATATTAAACTCCTTTCCTGGAGAACATACATACAAATGGATGGGGATGACACTGTTTCACTTTACAGTGAATGTGTGTTACAAAGGTTCTTAAATGTGAACGTTTCTGTAATCTTGTGTTCTTTTTGTTTCAGAGTCTGAAGATGAAGCCATGGACACAGCCCCTGTTGCAGTAAAGAAAGCTACTCCAGCAAAGGCTGCACCAGTGAAAGCCAAGGCAGACTCTGAAGATGAAGATGATGACGATGATGATGAAGATGAGGAAGAAGATGAAGAGGATGATGAGGAGGAAGATGATGAAGAGGAAAGTGAGGATGAAAGTGAGTTTCAGTGTCTTTGAGACGATACCTAATAACAGGAAAGATGCCAGAGCAGGGCTTTTGTTCTGTTATGGTCTACTTTTAATTTAAACGTTGTTTGTTCCACCACAGAACCTGTCAAGGAAGCACCTGGAAAGAGGAAGAAGGAAATGGCCAATAAAAGTGCACCAGAGGCCAAGAAAAAGAAAACAGATGGTAGGTGGTGTGTGTGAGGTCACTGTGTGGTCCTCATTCCATGGGCTGTTCTTGGGCTGTTGGGTGAGGGACATGATGATGAAGGGACACTAAGTGGGGATTCTTCAGCACAAATGATGATGATAAGGGACTTAATACTGAAGCATGATGTCACTTTTAAGCAGAAACTGATGTGCTAAAGCTGTCTGGATTCCGGCTTCCAATTCTCTTAATTGCCTTTAAAAAAAACCACACAAACCAAACTTTATTCTCTTTTCATTTAAAGGGCCTACTTCAGCTTTCTCCCTCTTTGTGGGAAATCTGGTTGCCACCAAGGAGTTTGAAGAACTGAAGACTGGCATCAAAGAATTCTTTGAGAAGAAGAATATTGAAGTTTTAGATGTCAGAATTGGTTCTTCCAAGTGAGTCCATCAGTAGAATTTTGCTGCTTATTTCTTTTGAATGTCAGCAGTTTGTTTGGAGAGGTGTAACTGCTGAAGTTGCTTCCCTTCAGGATGCTGGGATGGCTGCTTGGTAGTGAATGGAAGCTGGAAGGGGCACAGTACTCTTCAAGGTTAAATACCTGCCTCGCTTGCAGCTTCTTCAGACAGCATCTTTCTCAAGGGAGAGCTGCAGCTTCAGTACAGAGATAATAAGCTCTACTGTTGTTTTGGTTATGTGGGACAGTTAGCATTTGTTTTATGAACATTTGAATTTTAAGCTGTCTGGTTTGGGGTTTCCGTTTGTGCTCTGTGCTGCCAGAGGGAGATGAGCTCAAGTTTTAAGGTCGGTTGGTTCTTTCAGGCGATTCGGCTACGTAGACTTTTCATCAGCTGAAGATCTGGACAAAGCCCTCCAGCTGAATGGGAAGAAGTTAATGGGTTTGGAAATCAAACTGGAAAAAGCAAAAAGCAAGGAATCAATGAAAGAAAATAAGAAAGGTACGGCTTATAAGCACTTGTGCACATCCAAGAGGGGTTGCCATAGCATGGTCTTGGAGCAGGCTGGCAGTATTGCTGACAGCCACTGTTCTGCTCTCTGAAAGCAGATCTTCCTGGTTTGGGCTCTATATCATAGCCAGTTGCTGGGATGCTACCATATGGATAGGCAAGTTCAGACAGGTGTGTCTGGAAATAAGATCCCAAGAAATAAAGTACAGTGGGGTTCTGAGGAGGAGCTGGGGCTCTTTCTGGAGCTTTAGAACATGTTTCCTGAACTTGATGCCCTTAAGATAAATACAACAGCAGCCTAATTAACTGCTTTAATAGCTGCTCTTTCAGCTTCTGAAAATGAATGCTTATTGTGGCTTTATTTTCTGCTGGATGGACTCAGTGATTCTCACTGAACTGCCAGTGTAGGTGGGAAGGGATTTTGAGCTGTCAATGTACCACCTTCTCTCTCTCTCTTTGCAGAGAGAGACGCTCGGACGCTGTTTGTGAAGAACCTACCCTACCGCGTAACCGAGGATGAGCTGAGAGAGGTGTTTGAGAACGCCGTCGAAGTCAGGATAGTAATGAACAAGGAGGGGAGCAGCAAAGGGTATGTAGCTCAGAGGGCTGCAGGATGTTGGCTGTTCTCAAACCCTTGGCATGTTTCAGTAAGCTCATGCATCCATACGCCACCTCAAGGACCTGCTGCAGTAGATGTACTGGAAATGCTGGGCTTTCAAAGCATTTTTCTTCCACGTCTCTTCCCCTCAGTTGTGAGCTTTAATCATTCCTGAAAGGAGACATTTGCTTATGTTCTTTTCTCTGTTGTAGGATGGCCTACATTGAATTTAAAACAGAAGCTGATGCAAACAAAGCTTTGGAGGAGAAGAAAGGCACAGAGATTGATGGCCGTACCTTGGTTATTGACTTCACTGGTGAGAAGAGCCATCAAGATCATCAGAAAGGTATTTTTCCAGACCAGTAACGTGCATGCAAATTACATTTAGGATTTAATTCTACCAGTTTCAGAAGTTTGCTAGGGATAGAGCAACTTAAAGCACTGCAGGAAACCTGTCAGATGTCAGGAAGGGATCTTTTGCTCAACGTGTGCTCTGAGTCCTGTGTGTTTCATGTCACTACTGCATGTTTCAGAGGAGGGGGGAGCCAGCTAGTCTAGGTGACCAGGCTGGTCTTGCACTTACACTAAGGTGAGGCATTAGTGTGAGGAGGGAGCACCAACTCTCACCATAGAGAGGATATTGTGCCTGGAAGAGAGCTCCTTCCCCAAACTTGTACCTACAGCAGAGATTTTTCTCCCACAGGAGGTGGAGAGAGGGAGTCAAAGACTCTAATTGTCAACAACCTCTCATACGCTGCTTCAGAAGAGACTCTCCAAGAACTGTTCAAGAAGGCTTCATCCATCAAGATGCCACAGAACAACCAGGGCAGGCCTAAAGGGTAAGCTGTGCCTTCTCCCAGCTCCTGAGTTGGCACTGCAAATGACTTAGCTCCACACATCCTTTGTGCTCTCTCAGGCTGACTGAAACCTCTCTCTCCAAACAGGTATGCATTTGTAGAATTTCCCACAACTGAGGATGCCAAAGAGGCACTGAATTCCTGTAACAACACAGAGATTGAAGGCAGAGCAATCAGGCTGGAGTTCAGTTCACCAGGATGGCAGAAAGGGAACACGAATGCAAGAGGAGGATTTAACCGTAAGTGGTTTGGGTTTGATTGTTGGATCTTGAGGTGGCAGGAATGGCACACTCCTGCCACAGCAAACAGCTGCTTGAAAGAAAGAAGGAAAGAGAAATACCAAATAAAAACCACATGCCTGTGGAGTGGAAGACTTGCAGTGTGAGCAAGTGCTGGATGTGATGACTGATTATCTGAAATGCTGATGAAACTATTGTCAAAGTCCTCTAGATAGTCAAGTGCTGATCCAGCCAGTGGCTGTCCACTTCCTATCCCTATTGGTAAAGTGCAAGCATCTGTGTAAAGATTTAAACAAGCAAACAAAACAATTTTACCAGTTCCAGGTTGGCCGATACAACCTGATGGCAAAAGTGTCCTGAATAATATGCCAAGGACTGCACCAAGTGCCTGAGCTGTTGGTTTGAAACAAACCCCTCAGCCCTGTGCAGTGCTGTAGGGGCCAGGAGATGGCAGTGCAAGCTGGGCATGATAAGAAACCAATGGTTGCCTTGCTGAGGTTTACTAATCTGTGCCTGTACTTTTGTTTCTGTAGAACAAAGCAAAACATTATTTGTCAGAGGCCTTTCTGAGGACACCACGGAGGAGACACTAAGAGAATCGTTTGAAGGTTCTATAAGTGCTAGAATAGTCACAGACAGAGACACTGGATCATCTAAAGGGTATGTTCAGCATCACCTGGGATTAAGCTCAGCTGCTACACCACCCCTGACTTCAGGGCATTTTGTGCTCTTGCTTCATCCTTTGGGGAGTAGTAAATGGGGTGGAACTTGGAGCTCAGTGTGAGGCTGGTGGTGGGGGCAGCACATGCTCACTTCTCAATGAGCTCCTCCCTGCCAACAAGTCAGTGGCAGCCGATGGATTCGCACGAGAAGGATATCAACTGCTCAGCACTGGCACGAGCTCACCTTGGGGCTCCATGGAGTGTGACTAGCCACTGCTGTTCCACAAGTTACAGCTCTTAAACTCTGATGCCTGTGTGGGCGTTTCTGGATGGGTGTCATGTGCCTGTAGCCTGGAGGTGGTGCTACAGCTCGTGGAGTTTGACTCTTTTTTTCACCCCATGCCTAGGTTTGGATTTGTGGACTTCAGCTCTCCAGAAGATGCCAAAGCAGCTAAAGAAGCCATGGAAGATGGAGAGATAGATGGAAACAAAGTGATCCTTGATTTTGCCAAGCCAAAGGGTGACTTTCAGCGCGGCGGTGGATTTGGTGGTCGTGGTGGCAGAGGAGGTGGCCGAGGAGGAAGAGGTGGATTTGGTGGCAGAGGTGGCGGAAGAGGTGGATTTGGAGGTAAGAAGAGACCACAAATACTGCTGTTTTGAGGGGATGTGCTCAAAACTGCTCCAAGGCATTCTTGGAGTTATGATGTAATGCTGCCCTGGAGCCCTGGGTGCAAGTCAGGAGGGCTTTGGAAGGGCAGTGGTGTATGTGTACAGGGGTCCCTGTAACTCTGCTTTCTCACCTACATTTTTTTTTAGGTAGAGGAGGTGGCTTCCGAGGAGGCAGAGGAGGAGGTGGAGATCACAAGCCCCAAGGGAAGAAGATAAAGTTTGAGTAAACTTTCCCTTTCCTTTCCCTTCTCCTGCTCTCTGAGACTATCTGAAAGGACTCCGGGGGTTTTTATTCTCCTTTGAGCGTGGCGGAGCCTTTGGAGGACATTCCAAGATGCAAAGCAGTACTGTGAGCCACTTGGAAGATGCAATTTTCATTTCAAGGAAGAGAGAGCAAGCCATTTTGACTGCTTGCCTATTCAAAAGAACTTTTTAAAAACACAAGCGCTAGCTGTGGGAATTTTACCCCTTGTCTGTGAGTTGTCTTGAATTTATAATGTTTTACCCATGTACAAAAGTATTTTTTTTTTCCTATAAACTTCTGTAGCATTTTTGCTGTAAAAAAGCAGAATGTCTTATCATTTGTGCTTCAGCACCCTGTCTTGGACAGATTAAAGGACCTAAACTGGTTCGTGTTACTTCTGTGCCACTCCCTGAAGCTGGTCTGTGAGGAATTACTGGGCCTTGAGCATTCCCTCAAGGTCACTGGTGCCACAGGCACTTCTTGCCTGCACCAGGTCCCAGCCCTGTACCTGTGCTCTGCTTTTGCAGTGCTTGCAGGAAGGCAGCTTTGATGCTTATTTTTACTGCAGGTGTATGTGATGTTGCACGCTCGTTACTTGCTTTTTACCTTTCCTTTTCAACAGATGAGTAAATAAGATCTTGTACGCTGGCACTCCACCTTGATCACCCTCATACACACAGTCTCTAATGCTTTGTTCTAACTGCTGTCTTCTTGCATTGGCCCCAAGTGTAAAGCAACATGAATTGGAACCCGGCCTCCCCTGCGTGTGACCTGACAGCTGCTGCAGTAGAGCAGGGAGGAAGGTGCTGTTCCTGGCCCAGGGCCCTCACACTGGTTCCTGGTCCTGGTTTCCAGCCAGGCTCTGGGCTGGTGGGCTGACGTGGCAGTTGTTGGGTGCTTCTGAGTGATGGGAGCAGCTGAGTGTAGAACTGAGGGAGGCTGCTGCTGCTGCCAGGGAGCTTTTCCCATTCCTGCCTGCCCTGAGCACAGGTACCTGCAGGCTCAAGTGGCCAGGGCCCAGGCTTCTGCTTTGCTGCCCATGACCTTGAGCCTGAGCCCAGGCCACTCTGGACAGTGCACGTTTTGACCATGTGGCAGGAGCTGGTGTGCTGCTGCGCTGGCCACATCTTCCTGCACAGGGCTTCCCACCAGCCAGCAGCTCCAGGAAACAAAGGGTTCCTCTCCAGCTGCAGTCCTTTGCTCTGCAGGGGTGGCTGTGCGCTGGCTTGTTGGCTTGAGCGTCCTGTAAGCCGGAGCCCCGAGGAGCGGCCTGGGCCTCGTTATCCCCGTGCCCCGAGCGAGGGCTCCTTCTCCCCCCCGCACCCCGCTTCTGCCATCAGCCATTTTGGAGCCGCCGCCACGGCCCCGGCGGGAAATGGGGGGGGGCGGCGCCGGGGCCGGCCGCAAGGGGGCAGCACCCGCCCGCGCCGCCGGAGGGAGGGATGCAGGGGAGAGGGGCTGGGGGAGAGGGATGGAGGGGCTGGAGCTGGGGGAGAGGGATGAGGGGCTGGGGGAGAGGGATGCAGGGGGTGAGGAGCTCTGGGAGAGGGGCTGGGCATAAGGAACTGTTGAGGAGGGATGAGGGGGTGAGGAGCTAGGGATGAGGGGCTGGGGGAGAGGGATGCAGGGGGTGAGGAGCTCTGGGAGAGGGGCTGGGCATAAGGAACTGTTGAGGAGGGATGAGGGGGTGAGGAGCTAGGGATGAGGGGCTGGGGGAGAGGGATGCAGGGGGTGAGGAGCTCTGGGAGAGGGGCTGGGCATAAGGAACTGTTGAGGAGGGATGAGGGGGTGAGGAGCTAGGGATGAGGGGCCCGGTGTAAGGAGCTGGGGGAGAGGGATGGAGGGGGTGAAGTGTGGGAGGCTGGAAGGTGAGGGGTGAGGAAGCCAGGGTGTGAGGGTTGAGGGGTGAAGTAGTGGTGGCTGAAGGGGCAAGAGGCCAAAGGGTGAGGGGGAAGGGGACAGAAGGTGAGGGGCTGAGACGCCCATGCTTGGTGGGGAAGGAGTGTCATGTGAAGATCAAGCTGGGCTTGGAGGCCTCTCCCACTTGCGTGTGATGGTGGCTGAACAAAGGGATTTGAGGGCTGTAGTATCCTCCCCACCCTCTGTCCTATCTTCCCTTCCTCTGTCCACTGCTTCATCCTGCAGGTGACCTCAGCCCTGCTCAGGGGCCCAGCCTCACTTTCACAATGGAACACGGAGCCCTGCTCCCACTATGGGATCCTGGGTCCCTGCCTGGAGTGTTTGCTCACACCTCAGTACCCCATGGAGGAGTCCCACGATGGGAGGAGACAGCCCTGGATCACGCTGGAGAGGGAAAGCACAAGAGCACCCACCGGCTCTTCAGTGTCAACCTTTTGTCCCAACCTGGGAAATTTTAGGTGCTACAGGGAAACTGGCCCCACTGTCAGGTGGCCCAGCCCAAGTCCAGTCCTTTGCTGGTTTCTCTGCTCCTTGTCACCATGTGGAGCAGTTGAGCCCAGTTCCAGCCCCAGAAACCAAGCCCCCAGATAGGCTCAATCCATGGCTTTCCTCCTCTCTACCATAGCCAGGTTCAAACCTGACGCGGGTTTGTCCCGGCAGAGCTGGCTGGCTCTGCTCTGAGGTCACTGCAGATCCTGGCTCTTGTACCCCATTGTGGGTGTGGACTGTGTCACCCTGTGGTGGCTCTAGTTGTCAGGAAAAAGCAGTGAGCAAGGTCCTGCCATGGCGAGGGAGACAGGGACAGCAAGGTGGCGATCTGCTCCAGCATGAGGAGAGTGTGGCTGACAAAACAGGCGAGTTTCCAAACCTGCTGAGGGAGCTTTTCTCATGGAAGCTGAGGTGGAATGCCAAGCTCTGCAAGGAAGCTGTGCCAAGGGAGCAAGGCAGCCACAGCCCCCACATGCCCTCTCCCAGCAGCAGGTTTGTCATTGCAGCCCATTCCCAGGCCTTGTTCCAAATCAACTAGGCTGCCTTGGCCAGCAGAAGCCACCAGCAATGACAAGAGGTGAGGGCTTGGGGGACGTTTCTTTTTCTCTTCTCCTTCTTTTCACCTTTATTTAGAAACTAGAATATTCTCCAAATCTACAAGGTTTCTCTGTACGGGTCCCACCAGGTGAAGAGCAACACTGAGCAATTTCTGCACGCAGCCCTAGCTCTCTGTGTGTGTTGCTACAGCCAGCAGGAGCTGCCCCTGCAGAGAGGGTAAATAGGGCTTAATGTGCTGTACCTGACAGAAATCACAGAGGGCACCAGAAATGCCCTGAGGGCTGTGCCCTGTGCTGCTGCTGGCACCCGCCCCAGGGACACGCTGCCACCAGGCGCATCGTCAATCAACCTTCACAGTATCGCCGCCAGCACCGGTGCCAGCGGCAGAGCTCGGGGCAGCAACGGGCTCTTTCTCTTCCTCCTCTTCCAGCTTGTCTCTTGTCTGAGCTGACAGGGCCATGTGCCGAGGAGTGGTGTGGCTTGGCCTGAGGGTGCCGTTTTTGGCTGGCTGATGCCCTTGTTTTGTTTGTTTTCTAACCTGGGGAACATACCTCCGTGGAGTAAATGAAACGGGCCCGTTTCCAAAACACATCCAGAAAAGGACAGCAAAAAAAACCAGGCACTGCACAGGGGGACCTTTGAGGTAGTCACATGTTTTTCCTTTCAATGTCTGGCACCAGAGAGAGAGAGAGAGAGAGAGTGAGTGCCCATGTTCTGCTGTGCGTGGCCGGGGCCGTGGCTGTGCCCACGCACGAGCAGGGACACGCACAGCCCCGGCTGCGTGCACAGAGCCTGTGCCTGTGGCTCTGCACGTGGTGCTGCCTTTGCTCGTGCCTGCACTCGGTGGCTGGAGAGCACCTGTGGCCTCTGCGTCACCACGTGCCTCTGCTGGTGGGGTTTTCATCTCAGCAGCTGGCTCGGGACTCCCCTCGACAGCTCCAGTGGCCCTTTTCAGCCCAAAGCAAAAGGGCCATGTCTCGTGATACTGCCCTCTGTCACACTCCTGAGCCTCATCCTGGAGAATAAACACTGCAGCAAGGCTGAGTGGAGCAGATGTGGTGCCAAATACCAACCCTCCCTCACCCTGGCCCCATGATCCCTGTGCCCCAAACTGCCAAACTGGGGCTGAGCCCAAAGCAGCCCTTGGCAGTGGGGGGCTTTGGGGGCTGTCGTCCCCCACCAAAGTCTCCCTGCAGTGAGCCCCCTGGGATGCCCACACCCAAGCTGGAGGTCATAAGCCCTTGGGCCATTCCAGCTGGGGCCATTTAAGTCTCTCTGCCTCTTTCCTGGCCATGGGCAAGGGCAGCCCGCCTGGCCGCTTCCCCTTCCTGCCAGGAGGAACAAATCCCTGAGGAGTCTCGGCTGGGTGCATTCCTGGGAGCACACGCACAGCCAGGCTGGCAGAGGGGTGGGCAGCCCAGCACAGCCCGGGCTGCTGCTGGCAGCCACCGTCCTCCAGGACCCTCTATGGAGGACAAAGACCCCAATCCCCTAACCCACTGGCTGAAACCCCCATTAGGGGCTCAGGGCTGGTGAGGTCCAGCCTCAGAGGAAAGCCCCTTCTCCCAAGCTGTGTAGTGGGGGCATAGAGAGGATTTTGGCGGGGCAAACCCAATGCACACAGGGTCAATGTCACTGAAACCTTGCATGGAGAAGACATCAGAGATAACCAACAAAACTCACTTGACTTTTGACTCATGGGAGAGCTCCTGCACTAGTGAACCACTTGATGCTGCTCCCCCAGATAGCCAGGCCCTGAACATCCCCAGAAAATGCCCTTGCCACATCTCTCCCTGTCTCCCCGCACCCCGCTGCTCATCACACTCCAGTGGAGGTAGTACCTAAGGCAGAGCACAAACCCCTCTGCCCTCTCTCTCTTCATTTGGTGCTTAGATTAGTTGTGGTTTTTTTTTTCATTTCCCCCCTCCCTCTTTTTTTTCAGCAACCCCCAACCCAGCTGGAGATAAGTGAACTGGTTACAGTACAGGAACAAACATTATCACAAACCCTGCCTGCGAGCGCAGTGTCTCTCTCTCTGCCCTCCTTGCCCCGGACGGAGATGCCTCTGAAAGGTTTATGTGCCACCAGCAGAGGCTCATCCCCACCCGGAGCAGGGACTGGTTGTCCTGACCCCTCCAGTCCCAGCTCTCCAGAGAGACCGAGCTAAAGGATGTTGAGTTTTCTCGAGCACGTCAAGTTACTATGGACCAAGTCCCACATTTGGAGCAAGTCTGGAGGCAGCAGTTTATGAACCACCAACATAGCCCGGAAAAAACACGGCTCCTTGTTCATCTTGCTGTTCTTATTCTTCACAATGCCAAAAGTTTTGAAGCCCTCGTGCCCAACAGGTGATACCTTCAGGACCTCCAAGCACATCCCTAGGAAGACGTCGTCGATGGGGTACAGCTCCAGCGTCTCCGAGGCCTTGTGCAGCCTCTTGGCCAGGGACCCGTCCATGACGAAGCCCCCACCCCCTGCATAGGGTGGGTAGTTGTTTTTGCTGTAAAGGGCGCTGGGGATGTAGTACTTGTTCTCCTTCCTCCTGATCGGTCTGGCCTTATAGAGAACATCCCCCACAAAGAGGTCTTCTCCTTCCTTCTTGTCCTCCAGGAACTCCAGGATGTTGCTGGGACTCACAAACACGTCGTCGTCGCCTTTGAAGATGAAGCGGACGTCGTCGCAGTAGATGTTCAGCCACTTCAGGAAATGGACCTCTTTGAGGGTGAGGTTGAAGAAGCTGTCCAGGAAATCCCACTGCAAGATATCCCCATAGATGTGGTTCTCATAATCCAGCAGCTTCTGGTAGTTGGCTCTCTCCTCCTCCTTGGAGGCCGTGCCCAACAAGAACAGCGTCCTGATTTTCTTGCCGTCCACCTCCTTCTCCTGGCCCCAGGTCCTCCGGATGGCCTCGCGGCGGTCGTGCTGCGTGATGATGGACTTGACCACGATGAGCAGGTAGACGTCCCCGCTGCACTTCTCGGGGTGGTTGATGAGCATGGGGAAGTAGCGGCAGTGCCGATAGAGCAGGAACTGCTGGAAGTTGGGCTCCAGCCCTTTGAACCAGTCCACCTTGCTCAGGTTCTGGTTGGCTGAGCAGTTGGTAGTGGTGACGTCCCAGGATTTCGCTGGCTTTGCCACGGCGCTCTCCTCCTCCTTCACAGCAGCTTTCTCCTTCTTGCTCTTCCAGAAGGTGCTGGCCATGGGGAAGGCGTTGCCTCTCTTCTGCGTTTTCAGGGGCTCCGTCGGGGGCGGCTCTTTCTGCTGCTGGCCCTGCATGAAGTGGCTGGGGGCCATTCCCCGCTGCAGCACTGTCACTGTGATCACCAGCAAGAAGGACAGGCAGACTGTTTTGTAGATGGTCTTCTTCCTGAGAGCCAAGACAGGGGAGACGGGTTAAGGAGAGAAAACAGCAGGCTTCCAGAGGCTTGGCTGCAAAAGCACCTCCTGCAGAAGCCAGGGGACGCGTCCCATTGTGGGAAGAGCTGTGGGACACCTCCACGCCTGCGCTTCCCACCTGCAGCCCACCTGTCGGGCGGCTCTGGGGTCATGTTTAGCTGTGGGGACAGGCAGAAAGCCTGTGGCAGGTGGCTGCAGTGCCATCTGGTGACTCTGTATCTGCACAAAGAGCTACAGGAAAGAAGAAAATGGGTTGAGAGAGCCCCTCCCTCTCAAAGTCGGGATGAGACTTGGCTTCAGCAAAGCAGCTGTTTCGGAGCAATGCCCCAAGGGAAAGTCCTGCTTGAGCCATCTGAAAACTGCAGTTTAGGATGGGAGCAGAAGGGAATTCTCTATTCCATGGAAGCATTAGCTCCAAAACACAGCCGGGCTGCCCACGGCTCTCGGCTGGCACCGCGCTGAGAAATGAGCCAGGAAGACCATGGGAGTCGACACAAACCAGGCAGCACCTTTTCATTCCAAACATCAGTACAAAACCCATTGCTTTCTGGGAGGAACTGTACAGCTCCCTGTGGAAAAGGCATCCCTCACCCTGCATGCACCTCGGGGAGCAGCATTTCTGGGGATATTGCTGGGTGTTCTGGGCTGCTCTGGGGCACCTGTCACTTCACTCTGCGGTGATAAGGACAAGGACAGTGGCTGCACTGCTGGTGGTTCCCACCACAGCGAATCCCAGGGCTGGGAGCAGATTTTTTCCCAGGATGCAGCAAACCAGATATCAACACTTCCAGTGTGCAGGGCACTGGGGGGACTGGGAGGGGTAGGTCAAACCCAACCCCTCATGGGGCCATCCTGTTGCTGTCCCCCACTGTAGGGGACACATCTCCTGAGGAAGGCCCTGGCTCACGAGACAAACCCTGGAACCTGACAGGGCCTTGAAATGGATCATCCTGCAGTGCTTGGCACATCAGAGAGGCCGCACCCGGAGATTGCTAATGCACCAAATACCCTTAGCCTGCTTTTGTCCACAGTCAGAGGTGGGGTTCTTGCCTTGCTTGCCTGCTCTGCCCATCTGCATGATGTTACTCCAAGAGCCTGCCTCCCCTCTACCAATTTCCTCCCACCACAGTCCTGCTCACTGCAGCTGCCTTGGGCCAGCTCCCTGTGGAAATGAGCCCTGGGCACAGGAGGTGGCAGCTGGGCTCTACGTGCCCATCAGGGTCCCAATGGCTTCCTGAGGGCAGCCCCATCTGTGGGTGCTTCCACGCAGAGGGGACAATGGCAGTGCCCAGCTGCCCTCAGAGCCACTTTCCCTGATGGCAGGTGACAGGGACCTCTCCTGGGGAGCTGAAGGGAATGGATGTGGCACTGGTCTCATGGATCCCCTGCGCCTGTCCTTTTGGTGACAGCAGCATGACCCAGCCCATCTTCCACCCTCTGGGGACAGCACTTGGCCTCCTGCTCCCTGTTAGAGCCAGAATGATCCAAGGTCATCTTGACCACGCAGGTGGCACCGTCACTTTGGGATAGTCTGGCGAAGGAGCTTGGAGTTGAAACCTGAAACATTTAACCCAAGCCATTTCCAGACAGCCAAAAAGAAAGAAAGAAAAAAGCCACGAAACTCCCCAGGGCTCAGGGGCTGGGTTGTGATCAGCACCCTGGGGTTTTGGGCTCAGGGGCTGGGTTGTGATCAGCACCCTGGGGTTTTGGGCTCAGGGGCTGGGTTGTGATCAGCACCCTGGGGTTTTGGGGCACCAGCACCTGCTTGGTGGGACACCCTGATGCCCCTTGGGCTCCCCGGGGCAGGGACAGTGGCTGGGGACACCAGCCAGCCCAAAACATGGGAGCCCAGATGGGAACCCCCANGAAAAAAGCCACGAAACTCCCCAGGGCTCAGGGGCTGGGTTGTGATCAGCACCCTGGGGTTTTGGGCTCAGGGGCTGGGTTGTGATCAGCACCCTGGGGTTTTGGGCTCAGGGGCTGGGTTGTGATCAGCACCCTGGGGTTTTGGGGCACCAGCACCTGCTTGGTGGGACACCCTGATGCCCCTTGGGCTCCCCGGGGCAGGGACAGTGGCTGGGGACACCAGCCAGCCCAAAACATGGGAGCCCAGATGGGAACCCCCAAATGGGAACTGGGGAAACCAGGAGCCTGCAGGAGCTCCTCTGTCCAGCTTTAACCTCAAGCACAAAGAACTTTTCAGCATCATGTTTACGTGGGAAAACTGTGATGGAGAGCGTGGAAATAAGTAATTGCAGGCAAATGGACAGATATTCTGTCTGGTTTTATATGTGGCCACTCATCTGAGACTGATGAGGGAGCAGCTCTGATTAGATCTCACCATTCCCTTAACCCTCTCCAGCCCTGGCCATCCCGGAGCTCTTCTTAGAAACCCTTTGGGCTGATACCACTTTAACCCCTGCACAGCCGGACAATGTTTGAAACTTCTCACCAGCACCTGGCACTGCAGCAGAAACAACCCCACAGTCAGTCACCACAACCCCAACTGCTCACATCCCGTCCCATCCCATCCCATCCCATCCCATCCCATCCCTGCAGTCCCCACCATGCCAAAGACACCACAGCCAGCCTGAAGCCAGTTCCTGAGGTTCCTGGAAGCCACGGGCAGGGGGTTACTGATACAGTTATGAACCATGTGCCTATGTGGGGCTGTCACTGGCACAGCCAGGGCCTGGCAGGCTCTGCCACCCTGCGCAGGAGCCACACGCAGTCGCTCAGCCCCATTGCCCTCCCTGGGTCACAGCTTTTTGTTTCAGCTCGGGCAGCAGAGCCTGCTCTGGGCTGAGGGGAGGGCTCTGTGTGCTGGGGAGAGCCGGAGGGCTGGCTAGCATGGGCACACCTGGGTGGGTGGTATAGCAGCACAGAAACGCATCCCTCCTCTCTCCAGCAGCCCTGCTTCCATCTGTCTCTCCCCATCTCTGCTTTGTCACAAAAAGCTCTTCGGGATTTTTCCCAGAGGTCTGAGTCTGCAAACCACGGTGGCACCACAGGGAGCCCCATAGCTGCTGTCTGCCCCATAGGAACCCCCTGAAACGCCATCCTGCGCCGTCAGGAAAGCCGTGGGGACTGCTGGGACCCTGAGTCACAACCACAGATGTTTCCCACATCAAACCGAGGATCTGGGGGGAAGCAAAAGACTAACGATCATGTGCGAGTCTTCTCTGAGCTCGAGTCTTTCTGCTCAGTGGTTTCATCAGCTGGGAGGTACTTTAGGGAGGAGAAAGCAGGTCCTGCTCTCCAGAGACCCCAAGAGCCGTGTCTCTGCCACCACCCGGCAGTGTCCCCGGCAGCCCTGGGTGCACCAGGGTGCCCGAGGCCGGTGGCAACCGGTGCCAGCTGGGACCCACCGCTGCTGCCATCGAGAGAACTTTGAAAGGGTCCCAACCCGCTCCTCTTCTTCCCTTCTCTGCAGCAGGAAAAGCTGAAAAGCCTGTGTGTGAGATGGCCACGCCACCCCTGCTTAAATACAAACCCCCGAATGAGAGGCAGGCGATTTCCCTCTCAGGTGGCGATGCTGTGGGGCAGGGGAGGCCCCGGGAGGCCGTGGCTGTCCATCCCCGCTCCCCGGAGAGACGCACACAGCTACCGTTGATGCGCATTAAAAACCCTCTTTGACGGGCCAGGGCTTCCTATTGATTGGGGTTCTCCTGGCCCTTCAATTAGCCGCAGTCCCCGAGCCGGCAGAGGAGCCGTTCCCGTGGGGCAGTGCCGACGGCTTGGGAGAGAAGAATCTTATCCCTGGATAAGCAGAAGCTGGGCGGAAAGCACCCAAATGTCTCCAAAAGCGCCAGCTGCCTCAGTGCCGGCGTCTCCCTCTTACAAAAGCCGTCTGTTTTAAACACAAGGTGGTAACAACACCGCGCTGGGAAAAGAAGAGGCAAGAGCCGAAAGCGTGGGTGTCCCCCACGCGCCGCGACGCGACACAAGGACCCCACGGGGCAAGGCTGGCTGCTTCCACAGTCCCCGCGGTCCCCGTCCGCGCCGCACAGCCCAGCCTTTCCCTCCGAAGGGCTGCGAAAAGCTAATCCAGGGATCGGGGCGGGGGGGGGGGGGGGGGGGGGGACCGACACGGGACCGACCGCCGGCCCCTGCCCGCTGCACCCGCCGTGCACGAGCTGCGGTGCCCCGGGAGCAGCTCCCGGGATGGGGACACGGCGCCGTCCCTTCTCCCCCGCCACAGCCGCCCTGTCCCAGCCCACGGAGGGACCCGGGGAGGAGGAGACCAGGGTCACCTCCTCGGAAAGGAGCCGGTGGGGACGGGGTGACCCCTCGCGAGGAGACCGGAGTGACCCCCCCCTCGGAAGGGATGCAGCGGGGTACACGGGGTGTCAGACGGGGCGGGAGAGCGGCTCGGGGTCCCCGCAGTCACTTACCACTGGAACATGCTGGGAGTGGGACGGGACGGCCGCTCCGCTGCTGGCCGGGGCTGCCCGCGGTCCGGGCGCTTCTCTCTGCCCTCTTCCTCTTCCTCCTCCTCTTTTTTTTTTGGCTTCCCGCCCCCCCCCCCCCCTTCTTTCCCTTCCCCATCCCTCGCCTGCTCGTGGGAATGGGGGGGGTGCGGCGGGTAGGGGGATGT
>WBNH01003765.1:187043-275893 GCA_013401255.1 Urocolius indicus
CAGGACTCTCTCCCTCATCAGGACCCACACTCTGTCCAGGACCCACACGTCTCCTGGGCCCCACACCTTACCTGAGGGTGCAGAGAGCCGAGAGGAAAGGTTTCTGCAGCAGGAAGGTGTCTGCTTCAAGATGCCAGGACCTGTCTCATGGGTTGAAGTTCCACCATCAGGCAGCTGAGGTGTCCTTCCAAATTCTTCCTTCAGCCCCAGTTCAGAGTAGTGCTTCAATCAGCATCCCTGCTGCACTCATGTCAACGTGGGACATCCCATTGCCCACTGAGAAGCAGAATTAAGACTTTCCTTTCCTCTTAAATGTAGTTTTTATTTCACTTGATGGTCTTAGCCATGCAAATCACTCCCTGCCATCACTCCCTGATGTCCCCCTTTCTGTCACCCCCCCATTCCCACCAGCCACCTGTGTCAGCCAAAAAGCCATCTGGAGAGCCTGCAGGAAATCCTTTGGGATATTTCCTTTCCTGCCCAGCACAGCTATCCCAGCCTCTTTCCCCTGAGCCCCTCTGCATTTTGCATGAGTGCTGAGGGTCAGAGGCTCCCACAGCTCTCACAATCCCCCTGACACACTGTGCTTGCCATGGGATAAGCTCCTCTTTTCTGAGTCTGGACGTGCAGTGGGGCCCACGCAACCTCTGCTGTTCAAACAGCATTTGTCCCTGCTCCATGAAACCCCCAAGTCTGGCTCAGTTTGGGGAAGAAAACTGAATTGTTTTTGCCAGACCTACTTATCTCTCCTTATCTCAGCTTATGCCCTGTGGTTCTGTGTCCTGGGGGTTGTAAAAGCTTCCCAGGAAACATTGCCCAAACAGGCTGCACCAGCTCTGCAGCACAGTCTGCATCTACTGAACTTGTGGCCCCAAGATAAGCACAGCTGAGATGCACAGAGAGAGTGAGAGGGGTACGGTGAAGAGCCACATTATCAGCTGGACCAGAGTGGGACTGAGGAGGACTCATCTCATCTCTGCAGCACAGGCGTGGCAGATGCACCCCACTCTGCAAAGAGGGTCTCAGCGTGGAGGGGGATCCCATTGCAGAGCTTCCCCTTCATGAACAGACACAAAGGGACATGAACAGCCCTGAAAGCACAGCCACTAACTCCTCCTTGCAACATGCCCTGGATGGTGATGGGCACAGAGTGTGCATAGGATCACAGAATGGTGGGGGTTGGAAGGGACCTCTAGAGATCATCCAATCCAACATCACTGCTAAGGCAAGTTCCCCTCAATCAGGTCACACAGGAATGGGTCCAGATGGGTTTGGAAACCTCCAGAGGAGCCTCCACACCCTCCCTGGGCAGCCTGTGCCAGGGCTCCCTTACCTCAACAGCAAAGAGGATTTTCCTTGTGTCTAAGTGGAAGTTTTTGTGTCCCAGCTCATGTCCATCACCCCTTGTCCTGTCACTGAAGCAGTTGGTGCAGCTTCAGGGGACACACAGATGCTGTGGGGCACGTAGGAGGCTCCTGGGGCTCTCTGGATCCCCTGCCACCAGCACTTCCAGGAAGCAAGGTCAGGGCTGGCAGCAGTGCAGTGTGCCCAAGGGCTGTAGCACTGTTGTGGGGCCAGCAGGACTCCAGCTGCAGGGAGCTCTGCCAGGCATCCACATCTCCAACGGCTGCTTCCATGCAGGACAGTGCCAGGGCCACCAGTGTGGGGACATCCTGGATGCTCCTGTGCTGCTGCATGGAGTTTTGGCTCAAATAAATCTGCAGGACAGATGCACATTCAGCTGTAGGAGAGAGTTGCTGGCCTGGGTGGTGAAAGCTTTCCTTCTGATACTCATTAAAGACTCAAATAGTGTCACCTCTGGGGCTCCTAAGGCCAGAGCTGAGCACTGTCTGAGGCAGCACCAGCTCCTGTTTCAAGGCTGAATCTTAAGATGAAGCAGCATTCTTTTACATTTGTTTCATCATTAGATAGAAAAGCTTAGGACCAACCCAAGTTTCCCTGCTCTCCAGATTCACCCTGGGAAAGCAGAAAGGCTAAAATCAAATTAAAATGTTTTTTTTTTTCCAAAAAGCCCTCCTCCACACACCCTCTCCTTGCCTCTTGCCAGTGTTCAGCAAGAACTGGTTTTACCTGAGAGGCCACAACCTCTCTGCTAAGGGCAAAATCTGAAAAAGAGAACCCTGAATTGTTTTGTTTGCCTCACACCAGAGCCGAGGGCATCCCAGCCACCAGCAGATCCCCACATTCCTGCCCAACTCTGCCTCCAGCAAAGGGCTGGATCCATCACTCTGCCCCTCCTTCGCCACAGCACCCTTATTCCTTAGGTCTTAGCCATTAGACTGACGATTGGAGGCACCTGGTGCCTTTTTAACACTGTTGGCAGAGCTGGGAGTGCCTGGAGAAAGGCTGCTGGGTGGCAGCTGCTGCTCAGGCAGGGAATGCTGAGCTCCTTTGTCTCTTTGCAGCAACGGTGGCATTCTGAGGCACAGTGAGACACCACAGACCCTGAGAGCTGTCAGGGCACCCGTGACAAACCACACTCAGGCACATCACCATTGCACTGTGTAGGGAGGCAGAAGGGAAGGGAAAGCACTGACCTTGCTGGGTGATGCCTGAGCCACAGCCAGGGTGGCATCAGCTCCTGCCAACAGCAGTCACCTCCTCTCCGTGGCCACTCTCTCCCAGGATCCACTGGTTCCAGTGCCACTCACCTGCTCCCACCTGAGCATCCCTCCTGGTGCCACCACTGGGGTCAGGGTCAAGGGGTCTGTGGGAACATGAGGCTTTGGGGCTGGCACCTAACAGGGACACAGGGCAAAGGGAAAGGACAGGGCCGATGCCAAAGTGGCTCATTTGAATGTTCTCAAAGCAAACCACAACACTTTTCTTGTGTTCCAAGAAGCCTCTTCTCAGTTCAAAGTGGACCTGAATTAAACTGGTTTATAAAAAAAAAGAACTCCAAAGAAAGCAGTGAGCTGCTGTCATGCAGTTGGTGCGATCCCAGAGGACTGGCTTGTGGCAGCCTGACCCAGCCAACGTTTTCCCACCGATGGTTTGGGGTTTATTTCACTGGGAAAAGCTGCTTTGGTTTCTTTGCTTTGGGTTGGGCATTTGGATTTTTTGTGTGTGTGTGTGTTGCTTTCTGATTGCTTTCAGTCCCAGCAAATGGGATGTGCACAGAAGAAAGCCTCATCTCTTCTCCCAGCGACTCTCACACCTCGTGGCAACTCGTGCCAGCGCCGCGGTCCCCAGGCTGGGTTCCCACATAAGCCAAGGTCCTGTTGCCCCGTGACCTTCAGGGACACCCAGAGCTCTCTCCTCCCTAAACCTCCGGGTGCCTGGAGTGGGACCAAGGGCTCAGCCTGACCCCAGAGCCTGACCCAAGACTGACAGCACTGGATGGTCACACATCAAGGTTTTCCTTCCTTAAACCACTCACCTGCGACATCCCCGGGGTGGGGAGGGAGCCTGAGGCTGTATTTGTTTAGCTGAGCCAGACCCAAAGCACATCAGGGCTTTGCACGCACTCATGGGCAAACATCCTGGACGAGATAGGACAGGGAATAGCCCTTTCTCCTGGCACATGTGGTTTCTAAGCACCTTTTTGTGATGCTGCTTGGTGTGTGCTGGCAGGTGGAGCCACCCTGGGAGGCTCAGCCATCACCTTTGCAGGGGAATATGAGCAAAGACCAGCACTGCCTTTGCAGTCCCTGCGCTTGCTCAGAGCAAGTCCCTGCGTGGTTCGGATTAATTATTACCCTGGTTTATTGCTGAGCGAACGCCACGAGCGCCGAGGCTGCGGCAGGCGTCACATACCCGCCGCTCTGACGTGGAATGGCAGCAAAGAGCCGCCCCCACAGCCAACTGCCCCCGCTCGCCTGGCATTGCCAGGGCCATAAACCAAACCCAGGGAGCAAGGTGGGTTATTTTAGGCATTAACCCCAGGGCCCTGCAGCCGTTTCCATCCCAGCACCTCTCCAGAGTGGGGCCATGAGGTTTTTTCCCTCCACTCCTTCGGCCTCTGCAGCTCACACTGAAACACTGGAGGCTGCTGAGATGCCTGAATGCCCACTGCCCTGCTTGGAATCAACCCCACCAGGCTTTGCCAGATTTCTTACAACGGTGGGGGAGAAGTGGCTTTGCAGGGTGATGGCTGGGCCAATGTCTCCTCAGAGGTCCCCAAGCTGCTGTTGCAGCCTCAGCCTGCCTCTGGGCCACTCCAGGAGAGTGCTGGGAGGCAGGGACACAGACCCCACAGACACAGAGTTGGGGAACAGGAGGATGGGGTGAGACTCAAGTGACACGGGCTCAGGAGAAAGCAGGGAACAGGGTGGTGGGACACTGTGGGTGGAGATGATGTAGTTACAGCCACATCCCCAGGTAAGACACAGCCAGGACCGGCAGGGAAGTGCTGCAGGAGCAGGGTAGGGGGAATAAACCCCCTGGGCCAGATCCAAACCCTTGGGTTTGCCTCCTTGTCCTGCTCTTTCCTCAGTTTCCCCAGCCAAAAGCCCCCCAGGGCTGCTGCCTCTGCTCCTGGGGGAATCCGTGCCCCTGGCACTCCTGGGTCTCCTGGGGAGCCCAGGGTGGCTGTGCTGTTGCTTTAAATCAGCAGCTGGATGCAGCTGTGACTGTGAGTAACCCTCCCTGCTGCCTTCCCCGGGCCTTTGATGCATTTTCCAGCGGTTGCAGAGGCGCTTGGCAGCAGCGCTGGGGGAAGCCGGGCTGGCGCTGCCGGGCTGGCGCTGCCGGCTTGGGGAGGGACGGCAAAGGGGAAACGTTTCCCTTCCCCACGGAGCAGAGGGAGCCCGATGCTGTGGCTGTGAGCACAGGGGGAGCAGGTGGCTCGTGGGGCTGCCTTGGCAGCGTGGTGCCAACAGCCCTGTGGCTGCATGCGGCGAGCCAGGGGCCTTGGCTTGTCTCTGCCAGCCCAGCGTGCCCCTGCCAGCAGTGCTCACCCCTGTGCCCCTGCTTCTCCTTCTCTGCTCACCCAATTCAGCCTCACACAGAACGCCTCAAGGTCTGGGTTCACCTCCTGTCTCCGTGGCAGGATGGCACCTGGGCACTGAAGAAAACGAGCCCACATAGGTTGTAGAAAGCCCAGAGGGATGGGAATAAGAGGTTGAGAAGGGAGACATGTTCATGCTGCCCAGACCCAAACCCCAAAAGGAGAGAGGAGGATATCAATGAACTTGGCCTCAGGAAGGGAGGGGAAGGACCCATCCTGCTGCCAGAGGAGAATCACTTGCATCCCCACACCCTCCCAAAGAGCAGAGGTGGAGGAGAGGGAACCAGGGGAGAGATGTCCCCAGGTTGGAGAGTAGGGAAAGCAACATCATGCCAGCGCTGAAGCCATCAGCCCTGCCTGCAGAGATGCTCCTGCCCACAGAAATGCTCCATGGGCCTGTCACAGAGTCACAGAATCTTAAGGGTTGGAAGTGATCTCAAAAGCTCATCCAGTCCAACCTACCCTGCCAGAGCAGGGCCACCTAGAGTAGGTCACACAGGAACTCATCCAGCTGGGTTTGAATGTCCCCAGAGGAGACTCCCCAGCCCATCTGGGCAGCCCCTGCCAGTGCTCCCTCACCTCAACAGGGAAGAAATTGCTCCTTGTGTTTCTTTGGAACCTCTTGTGTTCCAGTTTATACCCCCCGCCCATTGCCCTGCCATTGGCCATCATTGAGAAGGTCTGTCCCGCTCTGCTCTGCTGCCCTGACCATCCTGCAAAGCCGACCGTGGGCACAGGCTGAAGGCCAAGCCCTGGCTGGGCACCGGCGCACAGAAACCCTCTGCCAGCTGCGGCGTGGGGAGGACGGGGCCTGGGCTGCCTCACGCTGTGCTCGCAGCCCCGGGACGGGCTGCTGCCCGGGGGCTGGCGCAGACCCAGCAGCCGGGAGCTGCGAGGAGACGTGTTTTCCGTCGGGCAGGAGAGCACTCGGACGTCTCTCATGAGTCAGACAGAGTCACCTGAGCCCAGCGGCCCCTCTCCAGCCCAAGTAAAAAAACATACGGCCCCGGTGCAGCACATGCCGAGCCCCTGGCCCGGCCCAGCCCGGCCCCCTCCCAGGCCAGCGGACGCAGAAATGCTCACGTTGGCCTTTTTTGGCCAAATTGGTTGAGGAGGGAGGCAGAGGCGACTCAGACATCCCTGGCCCTGCTGCTCTGCTTGTCGTTAATCATCGCTCCGCTGCCGCTCGTCACCTCTGCCAAAACCTCGGCTCTGCTGCAGCCGCTGCTGATCCGTCTCCAGCGAGGACGGAGACGCAGAAAGAGGCACGTGGAGCACAGATTTCCCCACTCTGGCTGGAGCTACTAGAGCATTGCCACGGCAAAGCTCTGTGCTCCTGTACGCTCAAGCAGGGATGGCAGCACCTAGGGTGGCAGCCCTGGGCTGGCACCCACCCAGCACAGGGGTTGCCCCTCGCGTGGGCATTGCTCCCCAACCCTGCTCAGGAAGCTGGTGGGAGAGGTGGCAACAGCAATTTGCTGGCCTGGGAGTATTTTAGCCATACAAGAGTTGTCAGGAGGGGAGAAGAGAGCCGGCACGCCCAGCTGCATTCCTGAGGTTTGGTTTCCATGGTGGGATGTTCACCCGACAGTGAAGTCATGCTGTGGGCTGAGATGGCCAGTGAGTTAATGCACAGATCCAGCTCCTTCCCTGATTTACAGCGAGCGCAGCTACAGTCTCGTGCCACCCGGCAGGCTGAGGGTTCAGCCGTGGCTCCTGAGCTCCTTGGTGCAGGGAGGCTCCAGACAGCGCTGCTGGGCTGGTCCCTGCCTCACCGTGGGAAATCACTCTGCTATGAGGTGGAGGGACAAAGTGATGGCTCTCATGGGTCCTTCCAGCCCGTTTGTGTCATCACACTGTGCTCCTCATCATGTTTTTTTGCCTTCGCTTCATCCTACTGCTGCTGCTGGGGACGAGAGGACAGAAAAGCACCACCCTAAGAGGTCACTCCTGTAGGGCCAAAGCCTTGAAGATGTGCCCAACGCTAGGGAGAGGCAGGAAAAGACACAGAGCTGACTAGAATAAAGAGTGGGATGGAAAGCCCATTGGTCCTTGGGGCAAAGTGGTAGGGATGCTCCCTGGCACCAGAAACTTGTGGTGCCAGCATGGGGCACGTTGCTGTGGAGTTCAGCTGTGGTGCCCCATGGGACCCACAAACCAGAAGTGTGATGGAGGAACTGTGCCTGGGACAGCAGTGCCAGCCTCTGGAGTGGTTTTCTGTAGGTCTGGAGGCACAGGAAGGTGGCCAGGCTGCCCAGGGTCATCAGCTACCCCCCCATTTGCTCACCTAGTGAGACCTGATGATTTTGGGCTGTCGTTATTTGTGCTAGAGGGAAGTGTCTTAGTGTGATTTTGCAGTAAAGATACAGGTCAGTCAGCTAAAACCCCATGAAAAAAGCATATCTGCTTAGGATGCATCTCCTGATCAATCACTCCTGGAGCACTTTCACAGCACACCCCCTGTGCATCAGTCCTGGCCTCTTGCTGACCCCAGCGGCCGTGGGCCCAGGGACAGAGCAAGTAGAACCCCAAGGGGCCTCTTCTCGCTTCTTGCACACACACTGGTGACTCACGTAAGCACACGATGACCCTGGAAGGTAGAAGGGCACAGCTGACCCTCACACATGTTGGGGGAGAGCTCTCTGGGTGCTGGCACCCCTGTGAGCAGGGCTGTTTGCTGGTGAGATGGACTCAGACCTTCTCACGCATGGTGCTGAAGCTGAACCAGAAAACCCTCCCTGCACCTCATCTCACATGCAGGCTGACACAGTCCTAGCTGGGATGTCACCAAGAAGCCAAGATGCCTTTAGGGTATGGCACTAAGCCCCCAGCAATGGGAACAAGCCATGTCCTGGGCCTGCCCTGGCAGGTGCCAGCCCTGGGGAACAGGGATGCTGCCATGGATGTGTAAGGGGCTGGCACAGCCTGGCAGCCGCCTGGGTGTGTGTCGGCCAGACCGGGGAGCGTGTGGCCAAACCAAGCCCAGCCTACAGCCAAAGAAAACCTGTTTTGCCCCAGTCAGGATGGAGCACCAGCCCTGCAGGCTGGAGCCTAAGGGTGACACCAGGCATCTCCTGGTCCTGAGGCCTCCGGGAAGCTTTGTGGAGCATCCCTCATCCCTCCCTGGGCTTCATTTCAGTTTGACACCCGGAGCCATGAAGGCTGTGTGATGCACCTGGAGGCAGACGGACCTGGGCTCCGCTGACCCCCTCCCTATTCCCATCCCTAGATGTGACACGAGGGTCCCTCAAACCCTTCAACCCATGGAAACGCCACCTCCCAGCCTCCCTCTTCCCCTCAGACCCCGCTGCCTCCACTCCACACTAATGATATTCATTCTTTGCCACCTCCTGCAGCAGCTCCCAGCTGCTCTCTCGCCAGGCTGACTCACGCTCGGCGCACACTGGGCCCTTTCAGCAGCCCTCGGGCCCGAACACTGTGTCAGTCTTCCCCGCAGCGGCCGCGGGCCAAGCGCTGAGAGCCGCTTTCAGGACCCAGCTGGGGCGGCTTTTCCCGCGGCGGTGCGGGACGGGCTGCGGCCGGCTGGGACGGGGCCCTTTGAGCAGCAGCCAACGAAAAACAAACACGTGTATCTGAGACGGGAGACAAATCAAAGGATCCCAGACTCCCAACCGTTCATGGCTCGGACAGATGAAACCTGCCAGGAGCCTTTTCCTCCTTTCTGCCTTCACCCAGCTTCCTTTGCCCAACAGCGGGGCTCTGTGTGCGCCGGGGCTGGGGGCACAGACGGGGCCCTGTGTGCGCGGCTCCGGCAGCAGCGGGGTGGGAGCTGCGGCACCAACCGGCCCGTCCCCTCCCAAGCCCTGCGAAGCGGGAGCCGCCGGCAGCTCTGGCTGTGGAGAGAGCGTGGGGAGCGGGCTGGAGGCGCAAAGTCAGCAGGACAGCGCTGGCCCCTCACCGCAGCCGGGCATGCATGTGCGAGGGGACTGGCACCCTCCTGGGGACTCCTGTCTCATGGCCTGCCACGAAGTGCTGGGTCCCGGGTGCTGCAGGGGAAGGGTGAGGCTTGGGTGTACCCAGAAAGAGTCAGACCCACCTTCCACAGCCTAACACCGGCGCTTTTCAGCAGCCACAGCCTTTGCAGCAAGGTGTGCACAAAGAGAAAGCTCAACCCTTGTCACCACGGGTGACGCTGCGGGGATGTGCATGCACACATCTGTGCAAGAGGCCACCCTGGAATCTCCTTCCTCTTCCCTCACGGCCTCTTGCTGCCTTTGCTTTTCCTGTGATGTCCTGTTCAGTTTGCCAAAATACCCAACCTACTACCTGAAAAAAAACAGCCCCAAAGTGCTGTCTGCGTGAGGCAGAACTGTGTGTGTGTCCCTGTGTGTGTCTGGGGGCCAGCACTGCCCCTACTGTTGGTGCTGAGCAGGGGCTGAGCCTCACACCCCAGGCAGTGCCGCGGGGGCACTGATCCTGCACCCGCAGAGCACTGAGAGCAGCAGCCAGCCCAGCTCTGGGACAAGGAACGAGGCTGAGGGCAAAACCAACAGCCCTGACTGGGAAAAACCACAAGAGGCAGGCGGCCAGGCTGGAGGGGAATCCCCACCCGCGGTTTGCTCCCCTCTCCATCAAGCATCTCTCCTTGGCCAGGACAGCAGGAGGATGCTGCCCAGGGGTCAGGCTTGTTTGTTGTCTTCCAGAAGTAGAGCCAGAGAGGCAACAATCTCAAGGGCTTCGGGGAGGAATGCGGTATCTGAAGGGCTGAGATGTGCCTTGCAGCCACCCTCCCCTCTGGGTGTTTGCTAGGTTTCAGTAGTAGTGAAATTCCCTTTCAGCTACTTTCTTCAGTGAAACTGCCACAACAAAGGAAGCTGAGTTTTACAAGCCCAGAGGTGTGAGGGTTTTGCAAGCTGTGCTTAACCTGAGTAAGCTCACCCATCAGCTGCACTCCTGGCTATGAGGCCAAGAGAGCCACCATCAGTGCCAGCCACCAGCAGCCACAAAAAGCCCTGACAGAGGGGAGCAGCAGAGGGATAAAGCTTACATCTATAGACACCCCGAGAGTCCAGAGAAACCAGAGAGACCCTATTTCCCAGTAGTGAGGAAAAGGCAGTGGGTGCTGGGGTGAGCAGGAGGGAGGGGAGCCCTGTCCCTGCAGTTGCTTTATCCTGGGCTGGTCTGGCATCCAAGCAAGCAGGGCAGGAATTTGTGGCAACAAAAGTGAAACTCTTCACACAAACTGTAAGAAATCCATGTCCCTTATCTGGGGGTTCTCACCTTCTTCAAACATGGGAAACGCTGTTGTGATACCATTTGAGGAACATCAGTTATTTTGTGCACTGTGAGGGACCTGGCATTGTGATTAGTTAAGAAATGGCTCACAGTTGCTTTTCTTATGATGTTGCTGAGGGATAATCCTGCTAAGTCAAAGAATAAACAGGACAAAACCAGTCCAACCCCCTGCTCAAGCAGCTCCACCTAGGTCAGGTCACTAAGAGGCCAGCACAGGGACACCAAGAGATTATCGGGGAGCTGGAGCATCTTTCTCCAGGAAAGGCTGTGGAACCTGGGGCTGTTCAGCCTGGAGGAGACTGAGGGATCTCATTCATACTTACAAGTATTTAAAAGGTGGATGTCAAGGGGATTGGGTGACACTTTCTTCTGCAGTGCCCAGTGACAGGACAAGGAGTAATGGACATCAGCTGGAGCACAAAGAGTCCCACTCAGACACAAGGAAGAACTTCGCTGTTGAGGTGAGGGAACCCTGGCACAGGCTGCTCAGGGAGGGTGTAGAGGCTCCTTCTCTGGAGGGTTCCAAACCCACCTGGACATGTTCCCGTGTGACCTGATCAAGGGGAACCTGCTTTAGCAGGGGGGTTGGGCTGGATGATCTGTGGAGGTCCCTTCCAATCCCCATCATTCTGTGATTGTATGGGCCCGCATCCCAGGTGGGTCCCAGCCTGCTGGAGCAGTTCAGAGGCAGCCACCACCTGCTCACAGTGCTGGATCCTCACAGGGCCAGGATCTCTGGTGCTCCCCTTGGCCTGGGGATCAGCCATCCAGCAGCAAAGCCTTGGGCCAAGCTGCAGTGCTGCCAGCAGAATTATCTCTATTGCTTGCCAAGGGAGAACCAATGTATTTCACACCCAGGAAATAGATTTGTTTCTTAATAATCTGGAAAAGCAACTGATAAATGGGTGGAAGAAGGGGAGAGGCAGAAGAATGTACACTGTATTTATGGAGCTGTTGTTTGTCGTTGGCTCCTGCGTGGCCAGGCTGGACAGCTTTAACCTGCTCTAGCCCCCTCCCTCCTTTGTCCTGGAATAAATTGGCTGAGTAACACCCAGCAAATGCACTGACGAAACAAACCTGAGCAGATGCCACATGCATGCAACAGTCTGGCAGGAGAAAGGAAAATTTGGGCTGTGAGCAAAAAGGGAGGTGAATTAATTCATACAAGGAGATGTGCTGCACCACTGCTTTGCACCCCCTTAGCTGTGGGTGGTATTGGAAAGCAAAATCTGGGCTGGGTTTATGCAGCCTGACTTCATCAGTAGATGTGGAGGAAAAGGCAGATCCTGTGTAAGAGCTCTGAGCCAAGGCAGGTGCAGCATGGACCAGGATTGTGGAGATGCAGGGTCAAGTTTTGCAATTTCACTTGCTCATGGTAATGAGTTAAGGTTCTGGGCACTCTGTGGCTGCTGCTCCCTGAGCAGAGCCTCCCAGGTGTCCCTGCACTGAGCATCCTCATCCTGCACACAGCCCTTCACCTTCCTGAGAGAATACCTGTGACCAGGGCTCGGGAATCACAGGAATCCCCTCTGACAACAACAAATGGAAACCTCAGATGAAATAATAAGGACTAGAGCAGGACTGTGCCCAAAACTCAACATTTTTTTCTCCTACCTAGAACCCTGCCTCTCGCTCCAGCCAGGCTGGGAAGCAGCTTCCATCACCCCCTGCTGTCTCTTGCAATCTCCCTGTCTACCCTGAGGCAGATGCAAAGCTCTCTCAGGCTGTAAAGAGGTGAAATTAAGGAGACAGTTCTGCATTTGAGGCAGGCCCCCACTCTTCCTCCACACACTGGAGTCACAAAGTTATTTCTCAACTTCTTTGTGACATTCAAGGCCTGGAAGCAGACGTGGTGGAGGTAAAGTTTCTATTCCTGACAGGTTGTGGTGGACTTTCGTTTCATACTGATGGAATCTTTATTGCACCCAGAGTATCGTATGACCTCCACAGTTAAGAGCCAGACAAACTAATCGGTGTGGACACACTGAAAAGCGTGCAGGTTAAACTCCAGATTTGAGCTGCTGTGATCCAGTGTAGGCATGAAAGCAGCACTGGTTAATAAACCAGCTGGGACACAGCTTACACATTGATCTGGTGTTTCACAAGCAAACCAGAGCTTTTAGCTTCATTGCTTTCCCCTTCCTTTCCTCTCCAAGCAAAACTCTGTGCAGAACGCAGCAGGAGCCCATTTGGGGCAACTGCTGCTCTGCTGCATTAGTTCATGACAAGACAGAGAAGAAAAGCTCTTCATGATTTAAAAAAACCCGTTACCCTGCTCCCTAGGGCTGAACTGGAGGCTGCAACAGCTCTGGCAGGGTCAGGCAGTGACAGCCTGACTTGGAAGAGCTGCTGCAGTAGTATAAACCTTTGCTGAGGAGAAAAGAGAGCATCACCTCCCAGCGTCGGTTTGCTCTCTTTGATCCAGCCTCAGTGCACAAGGCAATGACCAACAGAGCAGAGATGTTGGGGGAAAAGCCTTCCCTCACTGGAGTTCCTCACAGCTGGAAGCACAAAGCCCCTCCATCCCTGGTACCCAGTACTGCAGGGGTTTTGGGGAACCTTCCCTCCTGTCCAAAGTGCCTTCTGGGAACTGCCTGGAGATGGAGCAGCTGACTGACAGCCCCCACTCCCATCAGAGCTGTATGCTTCATCCTCTCAGATCCCCCCACAAATGTTAAAGGACCCCTGATTTCTACTGTGTCTAGAACTGTCTGTGTCCAGTGACTGGGTGCCTGACCCCAGCCCCTGCTGCCATCCCCCCTTTTCCTCTGGCACACGGAGGGCTCAGAGGAGTTGCTGCCACTCCCGAGTCTCTGTGACCCGAATGCAGGCAAAGCACGAGGAACAGGCTCTGCCTGGGACTGAGTCAAGTTTCTCCCTGGATTCACACCCAAAATAGTGCTGATAAGACAGGGATGCTGCAGCTATTGCTTGCAGAGCATGAAGGTCAGCTCTGTTTCTGATGCTGCCCTGCCAGTATGGGGGCTGGGGGTGCAGCAGGGGCTGGGAGAGGACAGGGCAGGGGCAGCTGGCCCCACAGGGCTATCCCAGACCATGGGCCGTGGTGCTCAGCAAGAAAAACTGGCAGGAGGAAGGAGTTACAGTGCTTGTCTGCCCAAGTAATAGTTAAGAAGTGAGTGTACCTGCCTTCCTGGGGATGGCTGAACACCTGCCTGCCCGTGGGAGGCAGTGAATGAGTTCCTCATTTTGCTTTACTGGTGTACTCAGCTTTTGCTTTACCTAGTAAAGTGTCTTTATCTCAATCCACAAGCTTTCTCACTCTTCCCCTTCCGCTTCTCTCCCCATCCCAGCCTGGGGGAGCAAGTGGCTGCGGGGCTGAGTTGCCCACCAGGACTGACCCACAACACACCCCTAAGGTCATGGCAGTAACACCCCCTCCATCATCTCCAACATACCTAAGCAAGGATAGATTTCCCCAGGAGCTGATTTTCTCTCAAGGACAGGGTATTCCAGGCACAAACCACACTCCCAGCCCAGAGGAAGGTCACTCAAAGGAACACATGGGTAACACCAGTAACCGTGCCAGGCGGCAGGAACTGTCAGCTCTGGAGAAGATAAAGCAGCCTGTGACTCACTGTTCTGCCCAGTCCAACTGCCAGTGTTGGGAGAAAGAGGTAAAATATCCATCCAGCAACACATTGTCCCCTTCCCATTGCCCAGGAATGCTTTCAGAGGCACAGTGAAGCTGAGAGACTTCACCACTGGACACGTAACACTTCAGTGGCTGACCTGCCCTAAACTGCTCTCATTAGGAAATGGTTTTGCATGAAGTACTGGGTCAGAAGTCAGAAGGTAAAGCTAATGAGAGATTTTAATCAGCCCCAGCACAAAAGGAAGTAGATTTCTGTGTAATACCAGAGGCTAAAAGCTCACCTTTAGGATGGCTATGGGATCGGGCCTGTGCTGCGGGAAGAGGCTGTGGTACAGGTGAAAGCAAAGGGGCTGCAGACAGCAGGCACCAAACATCCAGCCAGTTTTCAGAGAGCTGCAGCCCGGGACAAGCACCTTTCAAAGCCTCCCTTTGCCTCTGTAATACAGGAACACAATCCAGCCCTATGGAATCATTCCCAATGCAGGAAAAAAAAATATGGCAACCCCTCCAGAAACAAAACAAAAAGGCAGAGTGAGGGAAGGAAGCAGAGACAGGAAACTACAAGGATGTTCTTCAGAGAGGCCACTACTAGAGGATAAAAGGACAGGTTATTTTATGTACGTGCTGGGGTTCCTTCTGAAGCTCATTTCAGGCGTCAGAATAAAACTACCAGCTTTACACAGAGGCTTAATCCATCCCCTGCTGCCAGTGAGGTCAGAGTGCTTTAGAAAACTACCTGCCTCCTCACAGCTGCTTGAGGGAAGCTGAACTGGGTTGAAATACAGGACATATTTCTATCTCACTGGCAACAAGGAAGGAAAATAAACAGATACAGCAAAGATGTCTTGTTTTGCAATTGGGACTCCACAGACACAAACATGTCGCTGTGACCAGAGAGGTGTAACATCACCTGCATTGGTTTTGGTTTGAAACCTTTGGTCTCTGCCCTGTGCAGGACACAACTCAGGAGCCAAACACCTTGCTGAGACTCGGGATGAAATCACTTCCCTTTGCTGCCATTTCTGGGTGGCTTGAGCAGTGACATACAATTGCTGGCACTGGTTTCTGCTTTGGTTGTTAAAAAGGTGGTTTCAGAGAGCCTTGGAAACTCCAACAAGATCTGTGGAGGTTCACAGCTGCTTAGACTCACCTCCCTGCAACACTCAGCACAGCCTCATAAAAATCTGCATCCTTGCCACCCCCATCTTCAGAATCAGGAGAATAAGAAGGGTTAGAGGGAAACACAGTCAGGAGGATAACAAAGGTGAGAGGGAAACCTGCAATGCTCTCTCCTTGCCCCTGCCTGAGGTTTTAAGCTACAGCACAGGAAGCAGCCTTCTGGCTACTCAGCATTTTCAGCTCTGTCAAAAACAAAACAAGGCTATAGTGCACAATCAAAATGAAGTTATCCTGCACAAATGGAGGAGCATGCTCTGCAATGGTCAGGCCTGCATCTGCCTGAGAGGCTGACACTAAGCTTTAGGTCAGCTCCACATACATGGGACCGAAAACTCAACCAGCCCAGTTTTGGGACAAGCAAGGCAAATTCTTCCTGCTGTTACTGTGTTTCATGGCACGGTCTAAAAGCCTTAGTTATGGGTCAAGCTGCTCGTGTCCTCAATGTCACATAGGCACCAAGGCTGACTATGAGCCATGGGACCAGTTGTGCTGGCTCATAATCTATGATTTGCCCCTAGTTGCAGCATGGCTACGCTGGCACAGCCACTGCAGAAATCCCCCAGCCCTGATCTGAGCAGAAACAGGACAGCTCAGCTGCTGTAGCTGGTATTTCTGAGGCACAGAGCAATGGGACCCTGGAGAACTGCACTACGCTTTGCCTGTGGAACACTCCCTGAGGTGGTGGCTCATGACCAGGAACAACCTGGCGTGGAGCTTTTGGTAGTTAGTTGGGATGGAAAATGTGGCTGTTTTAAGCAGAGCAGTTTCCACGGGGCTTAAGGATGGAAGGGGCTTGAATCGAAACAGAACTGTTTACCTCAAGTCCCTCGTTTCAGTTCCCAGCTGCTCACTTGGAAGAGAAAGAAAAAGAAAGGAGCCAGTTTTGTGGAAAATCATGGTAGGTCATAATCTGATGAGTTAACAAAAACACCCCAACAAGCTGTCTGCTTAAGAGGAGCTTAAGTCCATGAGGGCAGTGCAGGTTTGATCCAGGAGGAAAGCAGTTGGAGCAAAGGGCACATATTTCAGTGAGACTGCTGCTCGACAAAGAATTCATTTGGTGCTAATGGTCCCGTTTCTTGCTCCCAACACGAACCACGCTCCCAAATGGCAGTGCATGAGCAGACATGAACAATAAAGTGATTTGTTCTCAGGAAGCATTCAACCTCTGCCAACAGTCAACCGGATCCAGAGTGTGGCTGGGGCAGTCAGACCGGCACATGGCAGAGCGAATGAGGGACTGTATCACTTGGCACAGAGCTGCTATTTCCAGCACTTACATCCCATCCTCACATTAGCTCAACTTTTTCACTCTTCAGAGGAGGAATACTACATGTGGAACAAATACAGGTGGGTTTGGAAACCTTCAGAGAAGGAGCCTCCACACCCTCCCTGGGCAGCCTGTGCCAGGGCTCCCTCACCTCAGCAGCACCAAAGTTCTTCCTTGTGTTTGAGTGGAACTGTGTGTGTTCCAGCTTATGTCCATTACCCCTTGTCCTATCACTGGGCACTACAGAAACAACTGTTGCCCCATCCCCTTTTAAATAAGTATGAATGAGATACTTCTCAGTCTCCTCTAGGCTGAACAGCCCCAGGTCCCACAGCCTTTCCTGGAGAAAGTTGCTGGAGCTCCCCGATCATCTTGGTGGCCCTGTGCTGGCTTCTTAGTGATCTGACCTAGGTGGAGCTGCTTGAGCAGGGGGGTTGGACTGGATGATCTTTAGAGGTCCCTTCAGCCCTCACCATTCTCTATCTGTTATGAAATCTGGATTTACAAGGGCCAGATTTTTTTTCCTTGAGTGGAGGGAGGTGTCCTTGTCTCCTAAAATCCCTGAGTAGGTGGTCTGATGTTCAGATGGCCTCAACATTTGTAGCTGTCAGCTCCAGCTTAATAATATATGACACCTTCAATACCTGCAGAATAAACTTTATTGTTTCAGGGATCCCCTCATTTTCATTTGTCTTGTTTATTCTTTGACTTAGCAGGATTATCCCTCAGCAACATCATAAGAAAAGCAACTGTGAGCCATTTCTAAACTAAACACAATGCCAGGTCCCTCACACTCAGTGCACAAAATAACTGATGCTCCTCAAATGGTATCACAACAGCATTTCCCACATTTGAAGAAAGTAAGAATGGCCAGATAAGATAAGGCAAATAGTTTGTGTGAAGAGTTTCACTTTCATTGCCACAAATTACTACCCTGATTTCTTGGAAACTTGGGCCACATACCAAGGACTGCTGAGAGAATTTGTAATACAAGGGAGCCATGTTCCAGAAAGTTATTAGATGTCCTAGGGTGTGCCACTCAGACTGTTGTTTGGAGAGCATCAGGTCCTTACAGAGTGGAAATTTGGATGGTGATGCTGTAAGTGAACACAACATCCTTCCACTGCAGGACAGAACGCAGCCCGGAGCTGGAAAGAAACTTGAACCACCAGATCCCAAGCACCAGAATGGCAGGAGAGCAGAATCACTGGTCTGATATCATAGCAGGACAATGCTCTACGTTCTGCACTCAAAAAGTTGGGATCTTTCTAAAAAATTATTAGCAGCAGATGCCCATACAGCTTGGACAGAACAGTCTGGTCTTAAAGTCTGTTTTGTCTGCCTCAAAACATCTTGCTGTTGCTCACCCCTCAATAAATTCTCAGCAGTCTCACTCCTTTGACACTTGCCCTGAACAGCAGGGGTTGAGGAAGTGCAGCATGGCCTGGAGGAGCCCACTTGGCTCAGTCACAGAGGTATTGTGGTACTTGAGTCCAACCAGGCTCAGCTGAGGTATGTTGGCTACACCCATATCCTCTTTGCTAGCCATGCTCACGAACCTCCTTGAGCTCAGTGTGCCACAGCCAGGTGTGTCCAGGATGGGCTGCAGGGCTTGCTTCTGGGTTAGCTGATGCTCACTGAGCAAGGTGCACCTACCAGCTCTCCTGGGAAAGCGCTTGTTCCAACACTGAGCCAGATGGCGAGTAAGTGTGAGGGTGGTCCAAACTGCTGGGGAGTTCTGGCTCAAAGAAGAATTCAAGCTCCAGGCTAATAGGTAAGTCTGGACATACTGGACTACCTGGGAGGAAAGCAGCCTGTTGCTTTTCTGCTACCACTACTCACAGATATGCACGAATACAACATGGCACTTTACTCTGAAAGCCCCACTGGGACTTGTAAAGACATTTGTGCAACTTATTCTTAAGGAAACAAAGTAAAATCAAGTAGCCACTGTCCTTTCCTATTACAGCAACATTTTTCCTCCAGAGAACTTCTTGCTAGTCTTCCCTTACACACTGAAATCATAGAATCATAGAATGGTAGGGGTTGGAAGGGACCTTTAGAGATCATCTAGTCCAATCCCCAACCCCCAAATCCTGCAACAAGTAATACTTGTGACACCAAACCAACATCCCTGGTGGCATCCCACACTCCTAGGCTCTCCTCATGAGAGGCCACAAACAATGGGTGGCTCGTGCCTGCTCTGCCACACTTCTGAGCAAACAATGGTACCTCTGCAGAGGCTGGTCTGGCACAACAGTTTCAACTCGGGTGGAGACAAAACTGTTGGGGACAGCATTTGTCAATAATAGAACAGTGAAAAGCAAACAAATGCACACCCTAAAAGTTCAAACACCCCTAAACAAACGTACCAAACAGAGACAGAAAGAAAAAAAATCCCTTTAGAAGCGTTTTTATCGGTCACTGGCAGATAATTTTGAAGCACCTTGTACAGAATGAGACCTCCATGCAAGTTTACATAGACTTATGCAGCTTCTAGAATCATGAAGTCACATCAGGCCTCATTAAACACTGTCCATAAACAAAATCACACCGAATAGAGAGAAAATCTACCCAAAAGGCACACTGGCACCACATAGCACTTTGATCCCAGCAAACCTTCCCTGGCAGATCTTGTGCTCTCTGCAATAACTGTATTTGCTTATTGCAAACAACAATTGCAGCCACTTTTGAGTATAATCATGCCCCTCTCATTCAGGCAGGTCATTTCCACAGCTCCCATTCTGAATTTACCAGGGTGGGGGTGTATCTAACAGCAGCCTCTGTGTGACATACACAAAAAGTAGTTACTGACTTCAAAGAATGAGGTGCAGAATTTGCTATGTGTGTGTTACTGACCTCTGTTCCAGGCACCTTTCAGCCCTGAATAGTGGAGTCCTCCTAACAAAGGCAGAATCAACATTTTTTGTTAGCTTCAAAACCTTCTGACTGACTTCACAGGGGCTTCTTGTGAACAAGACAGAGAAAAGGAGGACACATTACTTAGTTGGCCTCTCAGATTGCTGCTCAGCTGATCATTGATTTCTAAGCATACCCATAGCTTCTCTCAAATATTTGTAAAATGAAGTTTCTCAAGCATTAGTATAAAAAAAACAGTCTCAGTTTTCAAACTCTATACTTAAATGTAAGAGTTGAACATGGAAAAATGTACACACATAGTTCTGTATTGCAATGGGCCCGAGTAAGAAACAAACACACGAGAACATACATTTCAGCTTGCTGCTTTCAGTCCTGCTCTGCACCACACATTTTGGTTTGCATGACCCATGATCTGCTGGAGCAGCTGTAGCTGCACCTACAAATCACCTTCAACTGACTTGTAAGGAGTGATACAGTTTTGACCTCAACTAACGGTAAAGCCAGTGAGGTTTTGGGGTTGTTGTTGCCCCCACCCCACTCCTCCACCCTCCAAAAAAAACACCCCAGTCTGTACTGAACACTTTTCAAAAGCAGCCCCGTGTCTCAAAGAATCAGCTCTGCTCCAACCTAACACTCAGCAGTGCTGTAAAGTAAATGGAACTCAATGGCTGGAGCAGTCTGTGTCATGCAGATGAATGCGCTTAGCACGTCAGTGTTAACGACTCGCCCATTGATAGCAGGTGCTGGAAAAAAGACAGCATTTCAGAGGAAAAAGAGAAGCTGCCTACCCTGGAAAAGCACTAGGTGGGTTTTTATGGCTGTTTTCCATCACTGCCCTCTTGTGAACCAGAGGACACGATTTCTATTAATTGTGTTTATCAGCTGTGAGAGGAGATGGATGAAGCTAAGCATAGGTCAGGGATTTTCTGTGATTTCTCTGTCTAGATCTCTGTGATGGGGGTTATCAGGTGTCTGTAACTGCTTTATGTCCTATGTAATCTGGGAGTTTAAGCAAGATCCATACTCTGCCTGCTTTGCATTATACCTGTGGACACCTTGAAGTTACTGAGCAGTAAATTGTAACTTCCACAGGAATATGACCAGATTTTAAACAGTCTTCTCCTTACAAAACACCCTGATTTCAATTCAAAGTCTATTATCCAAAGGGGTTATCTGAACTTGAGCACGTGAGCCCTTTCTGCAAACCTCTGACACAGTGTCACTGATCCTGGTAGGTGTCATAGCAACTACAACACATGAGGAAACAGCCTTGTCTCTCCATTTGCCACCACATACCAAGAGGTACAATTCAAGGTCTCGGGAGAAGCATAAAGCTTTCTTCTGTTCCTGTGGAAATGATTAGTGGCCTTGCAACTCTTTACTTTAGGGGAAGGGAGTGTGAATTATTGCAGTTGCTTTAGCTTTTGGACTGTGTTCCCCTTGTTTGTTTCTCAAGGTGACATGCCAAAACAAAAGCCTTACCTTCTCCTTTTTTGAACCTGTGAAAACCTTTGAAGTCTGCCCTGACAACACACATTGCCTGTGTTTTGTGCCTTTCTGCCTCAGCAGCAGCCAAGTTCCAGGGCAAATTGCACTTGAGGAACAGTTGCTGCTGTTTTCCTAACAACTGTGTCACATGAGGGGATGTTACTGAAAAGCCAACCCCCAGTGAAGACTTTACTGTTTCCTGATGCTGTTAACTTTTGAGAGAAATAACACCAAAGAGCACTGCCTTTGTAATTCAGTGGCTGGAACTAACTGCTGACTTTTTTATTTAGTGGAGGCCTTCCTGACCTCTCTTGCCTGGCCAGCAGTTCCATCAACACATAACCCATCCATGCTCAGAAATGAAGAAGATGAAAAAGATGAAAAAAAAAAGACCAAAATTGGGTTGTACACAAGTAAAGAGACAGTTGCTTCTGACCTGTTCACATTCTCATGGTTTCTTCTATGAATGACAAAACAAAGTTCTTCATTCCAGTGGGGCAAACAAAAATATTATTCATTCCATAAGTGTTAAACAGTAGAATTAAGGAAAAAAAAAATCCTAAACACGAGAAGAAGGAACAGGAGTAACTGCTGCAGAAAAACACGGATCAGGGCCTTGGAGGGGAGTGTGGATCCTGCCTTGGGCACTGGCACCGTGCATTTCAATTGCCACAGGCTGATTAAATAGTTTCTGTCCAGTTTCTGGTGGCCAAACACAGATCTTGCTCCTCGCAAGACTGCTCCAGGCAGTGAGGCTCTGTCTGCACACATGGCATACATTTTCCCTCCAGTGCAGATCCTTTGATACGTCCCAACTCATTCAGCAAAGGGATAATTTAAAAACAAGCAAACAAACAAGTGGCAGGCTAGTTCAGCAAGCAACATGTAAAAAAAAGACAGTTGTTTGGTCAGGCACCTGTGCTGACCCCTACATACCCTCTCCAAAGGCTGTTTACTCTGACACAGAAGGCAGAGAGCAGAGTTTCTTCTCAAGGTGACAGTGTCACTTCAGAATATATTTGAGACACTGGGACTATGTCTATGCCCCTTATCTGTCCTGGGCTACTGCTGAGACCTTGAATTGTAATAACAAGGCCCTTGTCTTAGGCAGCTTTAGAGAGGACAACAGAAGCATCCCATCAGATAATCCCTGAATCACCATGCAGGGTACCCTGCAGTGTCAGTAACCTCACTCTCTTCTCAGTAGGTCTCCAGTAAAGCTCATTACAGGAAGCTGGCTCTGTCCTTCAACAATGTGACAGGTGATTCTCGAGGAAAGGAACTGTTCTCACTTCTTGCAGGACTGTCTGCCTGCAGAAAAACAGCAAGAAATGCTCTGTCAGCTGAAAGCAGGATTTATTACAAGACAGGAGCTGCCTGAGGGCAACACTTGTTCAACCTGTACAGTGCCACAAACACCACAAAGAACATGCCAGAGGCACCTTAACCGCTGATGTTGCAACTCCAAAATGCAGAATGTGTTTATGGCAACCACTTGTCAAGGGACGCTGAGAGAACTTGTGAAAGTCAACAGGGCCCAGTGGCACTCCTGAAAAAAACCATTCCTCCTTCTGGTGATAGACATTGTTGGACTACTCTTAAGTCCACTGTGCCCTAGACAGAACTTGGTACACTGCAAAGACCTTGAGCACACCCACACATTGTTGCCTGCGGCAAGTGCAGAGTTAGGAACAGGGTAGATTAAACCATTCAACCATGTCTGTGTGGAGCACATAAGCACAGTTGAAGAAGGTCTAAATTTGGAGGTCCACGCTAAGCTCTAGCCAGGCTGCCAGTGCCAACCCTGTATCAGCTAGGAAGTGGAACCCAGAGAAAGCCTCAGTGTGGCTGGTTTTATCTGAAGGAGCTTAGTTTTGCTTTAAGGTAGAGCTTTAGAGCTTGCCTAATAGCAGCAGGCTACATCTCAGGCAAGAATCTGGCCCCAGGCCTGGTGGCTGCACTGAGTACCTGTGCTTCCTCTGCATTCCTCAGGCATTCCACACACTCCGTGCTGCAAGAGGAGCAGTTCAGCTACTTCAGCTATGTTTACATAAAAGCAACGTATTTCCAGAAAATACACATATAATAAATATTAAAAGCAAACTAAAAATGTGTCTCTGAAGTATGTGAGCACACCAGGGAAGTAAAGCAGAAACTCATCTTTTTTCCCCTCATGCTTATCAGCTACCAAAACTTGTATTTCTCCAGAAGCACAAAGAAATCCACAAATTAAAGACAGTCTTTCACTGAGGCTGTGTCTCTTGATATGTAAAAACCTACATACCTATGCAGCAGGCAAGTGGGAGACAGTTACTGCTGAAATCTACTGATTGCTGCTATCTGTGCATCTATACCATTTTAGACTTACAGATGAGGTAGCCAGGAAGTTAAAGGAATTGTAGCACAGAGCTTGCTAGGGAAACATTAGGAGCTCGCCTGCTACAGATGCCTTCCCTGCACCTTTAACAACTGGGAATTACCTTTGAGAACCTCAAATTTGGACACGGGTAGTAAAAGCCCTTTTAGTCCTTTAAAATCTGGCCCTTACTGCCTTCCCCTCACTTTTTCTGACTATAAACACCTGTGTGAGATGTCCCTGCAAGATGGACAATAATCACTAGCTGTTCTGTGACAGCAGACAACAATGCAGGACACATATACACAGAGGGAATGGAAGGCAACTTGTTTGCAAAATAATTTCTTTGCTATTTTTAGCAGGAAGATAAAGAGCTGAAGGTTCAATTGTGGACACTGAGTCTGTCTCAGGTGGACAGCCAGGAAACAACTACCTGGAACCTCTATAGAAAACTCAGGAGAAAAGGCAAATGGACACATAGTAAGGTGTGATACCCACTACACATTCAGCTTTAGAGTGTACAGACACAGCAAAGATAAGAGTACATTGTAAGACAAATCCTATCCAATAGTAGTCAGAAGAGCCCAAGAGTCTGGATGTACATATGCTGAATCTACAGAGAAACCCAAGTGATGTAGAACTCTGATCATGCTCTGCTTGAATGCAATTTAAAAATAAAATACCTCATACACTGTGTCACTGGGAAAGGAACTTACTCCAGAGCCCTGTGACAGCAACATACTTATGTCACATCTTTCATTCACGCAGGAGTGTGAAACTGCCCTGGAGAAACTGGAACATGCAGAGGAGTTTGTGTGTTCACACACACACTTGTGCTTTTCCCTTCTTCAGCAGAGCTTCTCTTTTTCAATGGGCCAGTGCTTTTGTAAATGAACCCAAACAGCAAGCAGAGACAGACTCTCAGTAAATACCATATTCAGTCAGGGCACAACAGTGCTCCTATCACAGGAAACAGAAAGCATTGCTGTCAGAGGTAAAATGGGGCATATGCAGCAAAGGTAAAGCCAAAAGAGCTGGCAATATTAGCTAAGCACAGGACTGTTCAAGCAAGCACTCTGTTGAAGCAAGCACTCTAGGTCAGAACCTCCATTAACCACCAAGGACATTCCCTTCCATTGCCTCTCTTGTGCTCTCTGAATGAAACTACTCCATGGCCCTGCACATGAAACCATGTGCAATGATGATGAGTGAGCAACATAAAAGACCTAGGAAGCTCTTTCCAGTGCTGTTGCTGCTTTGCTATGTGATTTCAGTTCTCTGTGTTTCATTTTCCCTACCTGTCATAAGGAGCTAAGGAGACACAAATTTCTTGGGAAGGTTTGGAAATTATGAGCTCCCACGCTTTGGTGAAATGTTTAAAGGTAACAGTTGCAGCTGAACAATAGAGCTGATGTTCCATTGTGATCAAATAATCAACATCAAACTTCTTACAATACTTCTGGAATAGGAATTTACAGCACTTGGCTCCTGCCATTTTCACTGATGATGGACCCAGAGGTGTATTGGAATCCAGCTAGTCCCATCCACGCTCCAGAGAAAAAAAAACTTACTGAGGAATGCATTTTTCTTTCCCCTCCCTCCAAAACTCCTCCTCAGCTTACACACCATATGCATATTGACTGTTGTGTGGGCATTTGAGATCAACATCTCCACTTTACTGGGCTTGTGTTGGCTGGCTTAAAGCAAGTGTCCATCCTTTCCCTCCAACTTCAAGACACAGCCTTCCCCTCTTCTAAGCCCAGTGCAGACCAGTACTGCTTGAGCTTCTTCAGGCAAGGACACATCCCGATGTTTCTTAAAGACAAGCCTCCAGGAGAACAATGCCTGCCACAAGCAGCACACTGTGTTTGGCTGGCTGCTTACTAGGCTGAGCCCATCTTCTGAAGTGCCTGACATCTGGCCTACATTCACTTGCAGGGTAGATACACCCAAGGATTCAAAATTCGAGAACACTGAAGAAGTTACATAAGGGAGTGAACAAGTGTCTGAAGGAAAAAGTCTTCTGACATCGAGAGAAAGTCTCATCTGAGACTGGAAGCTTTCCCCTACACTTCTGAGAATCTGGGCCACTTTTCTGTACCCAGAGACAGGAAAAAGTATGTCTCCTAACTGCTCACATGGCAGCCTGGAAAGAGAAGCAGTGTTCAGCCCGATATAATTACATGGTTGTACATCCTGCAGATGACAAGTACAATGTCATATACTCCTGGCACATTTGTAGCCTACGACTGCATTCCTGGACAGCTACTACAGTGCTCCCTCCTTTCCCACCCCAAGGACTGACAAAAAGAATGATGACTTTTTCCACTTACTCTGTCTGCTCCTCGTGGATGATCCTGAGGAGCTGGGACGGCTTGTTTGTTGGGGTCCAGACTGGGAGAACTGGGGGGCAATGGCTGGGATCTTTCCCTTTCTAGGGCTGACACTCTGCACTTCAGGAGTGCGAGGGATCTTAGGTTTGCTGGTGAAGGCTGAGGGAAACTCGCTGTAGGAGGAGATGGAAAGGGTTAGCAATGCATGGAGAAATATGTATGCATAGTAAGGCTGCAACCAAGTGAAACCTGCAGTACGTGCTGTTACAGCATGACAGACTGCTCAGAATTCAGAGAGACTGCAAATGGAAGGGAATACAGCAGCACAGGTACTGCTCTGGGGCATGAATTCACTGCACAGCAGTTACACTAAGGACCTGCCTGGCCCATTCAGACACAGCGCTTTGGACAACAGGGCTGGGCAGGTTAAGTCCCCTGCAAACAAATAACAGATCTTTAGCTTGTTTCCCATTGAATTTATCACACACACAGAGACTAAATCTGAGGTGCAAAAAAAACCACATAGACATGTTACAGCCCAGGAACACATTCTTTTAGGGTACAGGCACGACTACTTGTGTCAGGTCACACTCTTGGCAGACACAGGCAGCCTCCCTGGCTCCCGGCTGCCAGAAGAGTCAGAGAAGTCCCTGAAGGCTTTGCGAAAAGAGCAAAAAAGCTGTGATGGCATCTCTGAAATCAATTCCCCAGGGACACCAGTTTCTTCTTCACACTGAAAACATAAACCAGTCTGCATGTGCTGCAAGAATACGGCTCTTTACAATGGAGCCCATGACTGTGTGAGGCTACACCATCCCTCCCTGCCCCCTGCAATCAATATCTTCTTTGCCAGGTACAAGCACGGAGGCCACGAGGAAACAGCAAGCCTCTAAAATGATTCTGAATTATATTTGCTGTACTGAGTCAATTTTATCTTAACACCAGAAAAGGTTAAGCTGAAATAACAGCTACGTGCAAAAGCACCTCGAAAAGGGAATAAAAGCAGAGCCAAAGGCAGGAGATGGAAACAGATGCCATTTAAAGACAGACGATTAAAATGGAAAGTTCCCGTGTTATTAGCTCCATCAAAAGAACCCTTTGTGACCATCAGAGTGATTGGGAGGATTTTCAAGACATTTAATCTCCCCTCCTCTCCTGGGAATGCTGCTGAGTCAGTGCTGATTAGTGCTTCCACACCTCAGCTTCACCTTGCAGGGAAAGAGCCCGGCAAGAGTTTCTTTTGTATGTTAAATAGCATTAATTGTCTGTATTTTGCATATGTATTTGCTAACTATTAAGGAGAGAGACGTGCAGTCTGGTCTGTTAAAAGCTATCTCTGCAGCCCTTTACCTATCTCTGAGTATCACAAGTATTACACGTGTCTCATTTCAAAGGAGGTGGCAGACAGCAGAAACATACTAGCAAAACAAACCCCAAAAAGGTAAGATTGTCTAGATAAAACCTCAAGCCCCGGACCACAGGCATATCTAAATATACCTCCCTCCAAAATAGTCTCATCGTTACTGCTTTTCTTTTGGTCATTTTTTGCCCTTTGGTTCAAGAGCTGGGTTTTCAGTTCACTAGTGCCCTTCACGGTAACCTTATGTGTACTATGGGCACTCACATGGATGAAGAAGGAAAACTCAACAGACTGACGTCAATTTCTGGGCCAAAACCGAGCTTCTTCTCCTTATTCAGCAATAGATAACAATACTCTGGATCTATTTTCCCATTCACATACACTAAAAAGCATTTTTATAGCCATCAGCAATCTTCCCAGGGTTTCACTGCAGGAAGCTGGCACTCAGACCATGAGCACTTTGGAGACAAAGCAAAGTAGTACAACCAGAGTAGTTATATTTTACCAAAGAGATTGATCCACAGTGGTCACACAGGATGGCTCACACCTTTGCAAACTCTTCAGAGAGTTAGACCATTTTCTCCATGAGAAATACACTTGAGCTGTTGGCCATTTTTACCAGATTATAAAAAAACAAGACCATTAGAGACCTAAGAAGACCCTGCAGAGTTTAAGCTCTTTATTATGATGATATTGGATATGGTCACAATAAAAATGTAAGAGCTTTTTCATCAGCCACAATTGTTAACTCAGGGCTCATAAATTTATCCATGATTAGCTAAAAAGCACAACAGAATTATATTCTTATATGATTAAAACACAGCAGGAAATAGCAATGCAGGGGCAGCTGTCAGTCTGACACACATCAGCCAGAACAATGATTTGCTCAATAAAACACCTGCAGCAGATATGTCACTACCAGGGCCACATTCCTCTTTCAGAATGATTTAGCCTAATTTCACTGATCTCTGTGCTGTCCAATTCCAAATTCATATTGCCAAGGAAGAGAGGAAAATGTAATGACTACTTTGTCACCACAGCTCAGCCCTCCTCATACATACATCTCCTAGGAAGGTCTTGTGATTTGCCTTGTAGCAAAGGAGTCATCTCTCACAGTGGTCGAAATTATGATCAAAGCAGCAAATTATTTGCTCTCCTTATTTTGCAAACTTATTAAAGCATGCTTCCAGGAATGAAAAGGCAGGTCTGGCTATTGCAACATCAACATATTAACAAAAGACCCTTGACACAGGAAACCCTGTGTTGGCTTGGGCTGTGAATGGCTACACTCCCATATCCGTAACTCTAGGCAGCAGTTGTAAATACAAATTGCTGTATGCATGCTAAAGCAGCACACAACAAAATGATATTATCTGCTTCTGCAAGATACTGCACCTGTGCCTTCAGTTAGAGATTAGCTATTACCTAGAGATCTATTACTGAGATTCAGACACACAGTTAGGAACTAAAAATAAGGATTACTGGGGACACATCTTTATAATAATAGACTGTGACTGTAGGCAACAAAGCCCTTCAGCAAGGTGGGGGACAAGATGCTGCCAATTTGGCTTACTTCTTGCAAGCCAAAGCCTGAAAAATAAACTCTTTCTCCATCATAAAGAAAGCAATTTGGCCATAAAATTGTCAAGGTATGTTTGTATTTGTAGTATGCACTTACCTACTGTTAGGACAGGCAACAGATCAAAACTGGGATAAGGGTAGGACGACTGAGCACTGCAGCTCCTAACCAGTGATAATTTGTTGACAGTATATATTTCTCAGATCTTACCATAGAAACAAGGAAAAAACCCAACCAACCAAACCCCAAAACCACACCAAATCCCCAACCCCCCCACAAACCCACAGACATCTGTAAGCCAGAAGGAAATAAAAGTCTAAGCAGAAAGTTCAGTTTTCAGTAGTGCTAGAGCTTTAACTGACACAAATATCTGAGCACTTTCGAGAAGTCAGATCCGTAAAGAGCTGGTGTAAAACCTTTCCTTTAAAACATCTCCACCCATTCTGTGTTTTACTTCTGGAATGTACTTGCTTTTAAAATTTCTCCACACTCACTGCTTAAAACTTGGCCCAATCAAATTAGCTATAGGAAAAAGCTGTTAATGTCTGAAGGACACATGCAGGCCCTGAAAAACTTTGGTAAACCTTGGCCCAATTGCTAATGAAATCCTAGTTCTCATCCAAGATGTAACATCACCGTCCTCACATATGACAAAGACTTCACAGAGGGCTCAAGGTGTGAACAGGAGAAGAAGAACAAGATCTTTCATCTTCTTTTGTCAGAAATTTCTAGGAAGTTTTAAGGAAGAGTGGAAACCCATTGTTGGAAGAACTCACAATTTTGCCTCCCTTGCTGTACCCGACTAGTGGATAAATTTGGGACTCTGCTCAACAGGTGATAGCAACTCAGCACATTTAAAGACTCTGAATTAACTTAAATGCTTGGTTTTTTTCTTCCTTCTGCGAGTTAATTCCTGTCTTGTTCCCACAGTCCTGTCTACTTCTTTACTAATATATGATTTTTCAGGAGTTAAGAGTCGAGTCATCTAAGGAAGCAACAGGGAAGTTTGGTTTTTTTTTTGTAGAAGACTATGTTGTGTGTACATGTGAAGTTCATTAATAATGTCTTGCTTGAGATTTCTCTCATTCTGGACCAGATGGTTCAAAACTGAACAGCTGCCTCTGGCACAGCTAAGGGTATTTTGTTTGGCAAGCGCACCACAGCTGTCACAGACTACATCGTACATCAAATGACTTCACAGATTGTCTTTACAGCAGCACGGAATTAGCTGGTAAGTCCCCTCAGACTCCTCTTGCACTTTCAGATAGTCCTTCTGGATAAATCATACCTATGTGATTGCCAGTTTACTCTGTCCTGGGTGAAGTCAGTAGATTGGGAACACAAGATATTGTCACCATCTGGGATGCTTCGGTCCATTCTATGGCCTGGTGAGAAGACTTCAGATGACTTCATTTCAAGTGCTGTTTAAAAAGAAAACAAAGCACAGTGAGAGTTGTCTCTTTATGCTTTGACTAGAAACACAATCAAGTCACAGTTCCTGCTGTATAAAGGAAACCTTGAGGTAATGGCTACCAAGTTAGTATGGCAGAGCTCATCAACCAAACCAAGCCAACTGCAAGTCAGTACACTTGCAGCCCTTTTCAGTTGGAAAGGAAACCAGGCTGGGGTCATTTTCAAAGCAGCAATACTGCAATGGACTGGGAGCATGCAGACTATCAATTAACATGTATCAGCTAACGACTGATAGCTCATTAAAGCCACAGGAACGCAACCACTTGCAGTTGACCATAGTAACAGGCAGCCACTGTGGAGAGAACCCAGGGCTTCACACTTCTATAGACTTCAGGTCTTACATTTGTTCAATGTAACTCACTTTCTGCCTTGCACTAATGTAGAAGGGAAGAACAGTCATTTTGCTATTGAGAGGTGCAAGTTCAGCAAGAGTTTAGGCAAAAATCTCTAGCTCCATTCCTCCCATGCTCAAGACGGGCTGCCATCCCAATTTGCTCACATGTGCTGATATGGACACAGATCAGTTCGCTTTCAAACAAGGATTTGGCTGCCCAGTGCATGTTCTATCTGACATTCAGGATAATAAGTGTGCTATGATGACCAGTGTTCATCTTTAGTCCACAAGTTTTCTGCTCACGGGAGACAAAAAAGAAAAACAAGCCAGAATGATCGATTCTTTACCAAAGCGATAAAAAGGGAGGATGGATCCAGACAAAATCAGACTGACTCAAGAACAACTGAATATACCCAGGTATGGAGGACATTAACTGCTTTCATTTTTAGAAAACAAAAAAGGATCAAGATTTCTTGAGGCTAAACTTAGCTTCCTTGAGATATGACTTGATGATGCTGTTCACAGCAAGCTTTTACTCTAACTGGTTTTTTTGCTCTTGGACTCTTACTATTCATTTCATGAGTTGACTACGTGAAACTCTGAATGTCAAAATATTCATGTGATGCTGGAAAACGTATTCTGCAGTGAGCAGATTCCTGGTACTGCATAATGACCATCAGACCAAGATCAGAAGTCAATAAACTGCATCTTTATTTCACAGGAAAGATGTTTGTCAGGACATGGTAAGAGTCTCTAGAAGAAGTACAATTATTTTTACACCTTTGTGTTCTGTGTGTTCCCTGCTGTATCTTAGAAGGCACTGGAAGAGAAAGGGCATATTTTCTACTGCCTTAAATTAAAGCCTTTGCAATTTAAAACCTACAAAACTCATTGCCTTTTTGAAAGCAGGGCCTGTCCAAAGACCCAGTCCAATTATTCTTATGCAGAGTGAATACACTGACATGAACAACCAGGGGATGCAGCAGCGCAGTCTCCCTCTTCTCCTCATTTCTACATCCCAAAAGGTAAGACAGATAAGCATGCATTTCACTGGCTACTTGAAAAAACCTGAAGCAAACCTCTGGCAAATTATTATACAAATTCATATGTATTACACACATGAACTTGCAACACATTGAACATTCTGACCTCCAAGATTTTTCTACAAGAAGAGAGTGTAATCTAGTAGTCTTATTAGTATCTACCTGCACATAATTTTGACTTAAAACAGCTATCAATCTGTTTTAGAGAGAGGCTACAAGCAAAGACGATATGAAACAGCACAAGATAATATGAAACATTAGAGTTGGCAGGAATTTCTTCAACATGAAGGTTTAAAATCAATATTCTCCATCAAAACTGAACAACATTTACTTTGCTGACTGACTGACTCTGGCTTCCTGTTTAAACCTCCCCACAAGCCTTTACAAGCACACTGTCAGGCAACATCAGCAGCACAGAGAAAGTGACAAGAGGTGAGCAAATGCCTTTCAGTGGCAAGGTATTACCAAAATGTGATTCAGAAGGCATGCTGGGCTCCTGGAAGCTACATAATGCCTTAGAGATTGTGTCCAATTCCACTCTAAAAGAGCAAATAGGAATACCTCTGATACCTGCTTGGCTTAATTTCCTTTATGAAGCATGCCTATGTAAAACTCTGTTTTTTTTTTTTTTTTTTTGCTTCTCTACAGGAAAACTGTCAAGTCAATGTGCTTTTGGTTAATTTACAACCTCTGCTGTTCTGAGTTGCTGCCCCTGACCAGCTAACCCCCCTGCAGAACGGGCTCTGCTATACTCAAAGTGCTCCTGCCCAAAGTAAGGCTCAAGGACAGCAGCTCTCATTCCTACGTGACAGCAAGGACCCAAGTCCCCATCTTGAACAAGAGCTTCATCTGCTCCCATCATACGGCTCTCATGGAGCATGTTGTATTTATCAGCTCTAGGCATTATGCAAGCAAATTCCTGTCTGCAAGACCTTGGTTACTTTTCTCAGAATCCTTTTCATTTCCTCTAGGAAATTTGAAAAACTAGGAGAGAAAGTAAAAAGTATGCCATTCCTTTACTGCTTCAAAGCATATTTTTCAGCAAAGTAAAGGCATGCTTTGTCTGAACTTATTAATAATTCTGTCCCGGATACGCTGCAAGATCCTTTATCTAAGGCTGCAGAACATTTTGCCTTAAAATCCTAATTGGAAATGTTAATGAATCTCTGAAAAAGGCTGAAACTCCCACATTCAAAGTTCCCCGATTCTGTAGATATCAGAAGTTCAAAAATAAAGTACTTCAGAAGCCTATAACCTTTTAAATTTCATCACATGTTTCTGGGTTCTCAGGTCCAGCTGAGTTTGCATTCGTTTCAGTTTAAGTTGCAAGGACAGAATCTTTAGCAGCATCACCCACAATGTAGCTATACAGCACAGGGCTTCCCATCCTCCACAACCTTTTATGGTTTGAATGTAGTTGCAAATCTAAGCAGATAACTGCAGCTGCCTTCAACTTTAACACAGAGGTCTAGCCAACAGAGCCTGCAGGTGCCAGTAGACAATGTTTCATTTAGATCCAAACAAGGGTATATTTGATCAAGTGAGGAGCTTTGCCTGTTGTGAAGTGGACTGTCTCTGGGCTAGAGCTCTTTTCCCCAGGCAGAGGACATCGTGGAGTGAAAGACAGTGGACTTCAAACAGCGGAAGCCCTGGGTATGATCCACAAGGGGCAAGATGGAGCGAGGCAAGTGAGCCCATTGGTGGCCGCTGATCACACATTACTTTCTGTAGCTATTCATTCAGCTTCAGCCAAAATCCAACCATGTGCCCCAAGATCTTGCAGACCACCCCAGGGTCTTCAAACAGAGGGCCAGTTCCAAGGCAACATTTAAAACACCTCAGCAATCTGCAACACACAAGCTAAGGCCCAAATGCCAGCCCCAGACAAGAAAGACAGCAACAGTTAACAACAGCATTCCCAGCATATCCTTACATGGAGGGGAAATGCAGAGGTCAGAACTGCTGGACCTGCTCCCACCACAAATGGGAGGATGATCACTCGGTGGATAGTGCAGCTTCTCATCCCTGTCATGACAAGGACTGGGATTGTTTTCTGGCCTGAAAGAGAAAGGAGAATGCAGGGTGGTGAATGATTGCAGTATACAAAGTGTAAAGAGAGTAACTTCTAATATTTTCTAATTGACTGTAATGACATAGAAGATATTGACATTATTGTATGTACCATATTGCAAACGAGAGCTAAGGACATAATTTAACTGCATGAGTATAGCTCCCCTAAACCAGCTGATGTTAAGACATATTTGTCCTACTGCAATAAAAGAGATGAGGAAAGGAAACCATAACTCCTTGCAGTCTGAACATCCAAAATACCAGCAGGACACTTAGAGGAAAAGACTGTTGCAGTGTGCCTGAGAGGTCTTCAGTGCTTTTTTGGGGACTTAAGATTTGCTCCTGAACATTACAAGGATTTCACTTTACAAATGCAATATAGACTTGAAACAAGGTAGGTAAGCACAACTGTTGATTTCTGAAGTGAGGTGGATCAATGAGAAACTGAAATAGCTGAAGGACACAACAGGGACAAGAATGCTTAGTAATAAGCAGTAAGACACAGTGGAAGCAAGGGATGTGTGAAAAGTGTGTGAAAAGCACGTGAAAAGAAGTTGATAGACACAGAAAGTTTCCTTGTCCAGTGTCAAGTTAAGGCAACTACTATGTATTTCTAGTCAGAAAGGATGCAGTCCAAAGAGGCAGTTAATGATTCCACATTTCACAGCTACATCAGTTTCTAAGGAAACAGCTACCAGAATATTAAGTAGTTCAGTCCCTCTTGAGTGATCTCAGTCAATGAGTCTTTAAAGAGGGGAAAAAACCAAAAGGCAGCTTTTCAGTATTTCCTGGCTCCCTCAGCTCCATACAGCAAGAGCTTGTCCTTATAGAGATCCCATGACAATTCATCTGAAGTAACTAGAGCCTTGTCTGCACTGGGAAGTCATAGAAAAATTAGCATGGAATAGCTGTTACGTGTGCAGTAGCTATTTGGCATTAATTTTCTGTGTGAATACTTCTATTCAGCACTAGAAACCCGTTCCCCCTCCAGCTTTAGAGGTATGGACCAACAACTCAAAGAGATATGTTATAGTGTCTCCATCAACTGCTTCCTCCTTCTTGGTGTTTTTAAAATGGAATATGTTACATCAAGCCTCACACAAAGAACTTCAAGCAAGATATATTTACTCCACTTCTGAATGAAAGCATTTACACAAGTTTTTAATATAGCTTAATTGCTGGGCTAAATGCAAACAGATCAACCATCCTGCATTGTCCCCAGGTAGATAGGCTGCACATAAGCTTAAAAAGCCTGACATATTTCATGCCATTTCACCTGATACAAACATAAGCCACAGAAATTATTTTGAATACAAAACACATTCAGTTGAGATATTGTTTGCAAACTAAGGCAGTTCAGATTTAGTAGCTTTTATTGTCTCCTTTTGCAAGGCTTCCTAAGAAAGTACTTCCTAATTTCAGTAAATGAATTCACACTAAAATTAGAGCAGCATAAAAACTATTAAAGCTTGTCTTTTTCTGTTGTAAAATCTAGTTCAAGAATGTCTTTGCCTATTTACTGCAGTTTCCTTGCACATAAATTAGTTAGATATCCAGCACAAACTTCTCATTCAGGGTGGTATTTCATGCTCCTTACTTAAAAGCATCTAACAGATTAATTCTACCACTTGCCCAGAGCAGAAGCAAAATTAATTTTCCCACGTTTTTACCATGTTAGATTTCTGTGGCTTACAATTTTCCTCTGTTTGCATGGTGATACAACCTATAAAAACTGCTTCAAACTCTCAAAATAACACTCCTCTTAGACCTAAGGCCACCAGAACCAGTATGGTAGAAAGGTGTTTTTAATTTGTATCCCTCAGTGACCTGAAACCATCTTGCAGACGAAAGAGCTGCAAAGTAATTTGTAAGGAGATTCAGGCTTTGAAAAACACAGGACCAGCATCACTCCGGTATCCCAGGATACTGTTAAATAACCACACTGCCTGGGGAGACGGTGGTAAAGAGGCACATGAGCACTTCTAGCTATTACTCCTGATGCAGAAATTGCAGTCTACTCCATGATGTCAGAAAAAAACCCAAACCATCACTTCCCTGGGTTTGCCACCATTTTTCTGACTTCCCATAGGAAAGTCACTATAATTTCATGAGCTTATTTTTCTCTCCACTTATAAAGCAAGAATGCAATGCTTAGACACTCCAGTGGTAAGTAACATTTCTTCCTGAAAAACAAGCTGTAAGGCTACTCTTACTGTAGACTCTTACAGCTGATTCCACAGAATCAGTCCAGGTCTCCAAGACCACCATGGGCAAAACACTACACAGGGAAAGTATGGGCTCAGTGGCACTGGCCCCACAGTAAAGAGGGTTGGACTGGATGATCTCTAGAGGTCCCTGCCAACACCTACCACTGTGACTGTATATTTATTCATGTATATTTATTCATGTGTTAGCCAGTTTAAATTTTTTAGGCCTGCAGTTCTTTTGGAGGACTGAAGGAAAATCATTAGATAATCCTTATGCTATTGATATGAGTTTCTATTGATTAGTTGCTGTTTTCTTATTGCACACACACATTTAATATATGAGGGGAGAGCTCACAAAAGCTGTGGTGCAAAAGTTGACCACTTTGAGAAAGGACACAAAGTAAAAACTCCAAATCCACATTTAGGCTATACCAGGCAGTAGAAGTAGGCACCATGCTCAAGCAAATGCCCCCTTTGGTTTTTTTTTCCAGTCTAGAAATCAGAAGAAAAATCAAGACTGTGAAATACAAACTCTTCCCTGCAATAGCTAAAGCTTCTTTTTCTGGTTTGGAAGTGTGTGTTTCATTCACCTTGATTTTAAAAACACAAAATAAAACAGAAATGTCTTCCAGAGCTTTTTCCATGCCCAGATCTGGTGTGTTCACTTGTCCATTCTAAAGCCCTGGTAACATTATATATATATATATATATATGAATGGTACAGCTGCTAAGAAGACATAGTTGGATGGGAGGAGAGCTCCCAGTCAGATTATCTGCTTGTGTGGATGCTAATGCCAGTACAAGACATTGTGGGGAGGCAAATAAACATAGGCAAGGTAAAGCTGCAGTCACTCCCTATCCCAAACAGTAGACTTCAATCAGGTTCAACTACATCTGTGTAACTACAGCTTAAATCAGTCATCACCATTTTCTGTATGGATCTTCTACGCTGAAATGGGGAAGAAATGTATTTTAATCAACATGAAAGCAAAGAGTGGCAGGAGGGATGACACGGGACAATCTTCAGACTTCAGCACTGGTGTGTTCTTCTAAGAACTACCTCTAAAACTTCACTATACTGTTGTAATTCAGGTTACCCACTCATTTTAATATACTTAGCTAAACCAGTACTGTGACTTTTGAATGCTCTTATCTATACTTTGTTGCAGTGACTTGCAGTCTCTCAGCTTAAGTATCTGCAGAAATGAAAACATGAAATCCTCATGATTAACTGCTGCTGCCTGTACCGTAGCTGCCTGGATTTGATCAAATCCCAAACTGTATGCAACTGAAAGTAAAAAAATAATAATCATTTAAATTGGAAATCTCATTGGTATTTTACTTCCTCATCAGGACAGTGAAAAGGAGAAGTGTTATCTCAGAAATTAAAAGGTGAAGATATACAGAAGGAAAAGCATATTCAAGGAGCTCTGTAATGTAAGATTTCTTTATAACATTTGCAATGGTGCATTCTAGCCTTGACCCAAATCACACCAAGAGCAAGCAAGATGTCACAGAACCTCCTGCTGGAAAATGTACTTCTTCCAAAGAAAGAAATCCAATATAACAAGGTTTTTGTCTTTCCCATTGTCTTTGTAATCCATTCTCTTATGTCTGGGTATCAAATCTACCCAGAGCAATACATTTTCTTGTTTATAAAGTGGAAGAGCCCAGGCGTTTTAGACACTTCGTTGTTTTGGTTTTAAAATGAGTAAAAAATTCCAACCTTGTCTCATCTGTTCAGACTTACATTAGGTACACAGTTCTGTGATAACCTGGCGTCACAGGTCTCTGGAGGGGCTCATCTATACTCTGATGGACACCAGGAAACAGTTTCTTCTTGGTTTTTGGAGTGTGAGTCATTATCTGATATGCAGGAAACAAAGAAATTGATAAAAAGGAGAATGCAGTGGAAAGACAGGTATCTGGAGCTACAGGGAACATTCTACAGAAACATTGCATCAGAAACTAAGGTGCATTCTGATGTCACTAGATAAAATCCCCTGGAATCACTGTAGGCAATTCCGTAACATCTTATCTCAGGTCATACTTGCACCATCATTGATAGACCTACGGACTCTATTCAGGATCTAGAAGGTATACAGTGACATTTATCTCAGATTAAGTTTCAGCACACTAAATAGCATTCATGCAAGCTTTACACTTCTTTACTTAATGGGTTTTGGCTGCTTGAGGTAAGACATACAATACTTGACTTGGCATAACACCTGGTAGAACAGTTAACTTCAATTTGTTTTGGTTCTGGTCTTGTTTTTTTTCCCAAATGTCATCAGAACAGCAGAATGTTCCAGTATTAACTTGCTTGCACTTTGCTTTGTGTGCCCACAAAGCCACTCATGTGGCTCTAGAATTCTAAGGTTGCCTTTAGCTTATTAATTAAACCACATCCTGACCACCTACTGTGAAAGGGTAGCTACCTTTCTCAAACTTATTCTACTTCTTCAGAAGAAGAACAGCAAATAACACAGGCTGTGAAAGATTTGGACTGCTATGAAGGTAGAACCTGCTTCTTCAAGCAACAAATTGAAGATTTCAGAAAGTGGTAAAACTAAGGAAATGAAACAACCCAACAAATTAAGTTGGCTCAAGATCCTGTGTGAGTGGTACTCACTCCCAAGTACTCGGTTGTTAGCAGCTTCTCTCCTGCAAGCTCTCCCAATTGGGGCTGCAAAACCTCATCTTTGTCCAGATCAGCCTCCATGGTGTCATGGTCCTCCTGCAACAGCAATACGCGTTATTTGAGCCCAGGTTACAAAGAGCTTTCATTTCCAATTTAGTTCTCACTTCAGTAGTCTCTTGAATGATATGTACTGTCCAGATAATGACATGTAAGTGGTAATGTACAAGCATTTTCTGCCAAAAATCCTAACAGCTAAAGACAAACTCACCTAACCTTTTGATATAACCAGAAACTAAAGAGTCCTGAGATAAAGGAAAAAAACCTCTCCTTCTTCCATAAACGCTGTGCCAAGTAGCATGCATTTCAAAAGTTGTTATCCCTCAGACTTCCAACCCCAAATAATTATTCCTTGCTTGATCTAATAAAAGATCAGGAAGAATGTCAGTTATTAGTATCTTTGGAGAATGCTTTGGAGAATGCTTTGGACCACATGCTAGTCTGAAGAGATGCAATGCTCCATCCCTAACTCAGCTGGATCTTGTCTAACGGTATCTTCTGACAGTAATAAAAGCATAAATTTAAGTTAGAGTATAACAATTAGCAGTAAAAATAAAGTGTACCTTAATACAACTAAAAGTATTTACTGAACATAAAGCTGATATGCAGATTCAGTACAGGGCTACGTCCCTGTACCTTGACAAGGCAGCAATAGTAATCTGTTGCTATTTATTCCTCGAGAAGGTAAAAAAAGCCCAAACATTTTATTACTTATTTTCTAAAAAACAGATGCATAATTTTTAATCACTCAAGATAAAAAAATCCTTATTGCTGGGCATTCAAACCCCCTCCTCAAGCAATGCTTCCTGAAAGGTGAGACCACGGGTGTCCAACAGTAGCTGTTCTTAGAGCAACATGTAGCAGCAGCTGCTGCTCAGGTTTGCAAGGGAGCTTAAAAGATGACAACATGGGGCTGGTACACAGTTCATAGAAGTAGTTCTTTAGAATACAAATTTAACAGAATAAATCCATGCTCCTCTGTTGAGTTTATTTAACAAAACCCAAATATAATTCACTTCTCAAGTGAAAAGTACCAAGAATGCACTCTCCTGTGGCTACTTCTAGTAAAACTATAGGTGATTCATTTTTCATGGAAGTTCTGCAGCTTCTACAGATCTACAAGTCAGGAAATTTTGAAGTATGAGGGACACTTCCAGCAAAGCAAAACTAGTAACACAAGAACAATGTAGTATTTTTGCTTGTTTTGCTATTGAAAACAATTCTCTGCTGCACAAGATATCCTAAATGAGACTCACTCCAGATGAAGAAAATGTGCTTTGCTTTTGAGAGACATTGTGACAGTAAGTGTAAATGACTGTTAGAAAAAGTAAATTAATCATTCTAATGTGGTATATCATAATACTAATGTGGACATCCTGATAACCTACATGAAAAACAATGGTCACTGAACAGATGAGCCTCAGAGCACAAAGAAAACAAAAACCATTTTCACGTTTGTGAGATTTAGGCACCAACAGTTTTAAATAATCAAAGTAAGAAATACTCTCTGTCACAAAGATCAACCAATCATACAGATGCTTGAGGAAAAAAAAACATTGAATGTGTACAGGGAAGATATTTCGTACAATGGAAATGGCTGACTGATTCCAGACTTTGGTGCAAAATAAAGAGACAGCCATCACTCAAACACAGTAGGGGTTGGCTTCCTCAGAACTCTACGGGCTTGCCTTTTTTCAAGTTCAATGACCTCTGTACCAAATGGCTTAAAACTCCTACTTTTTGTTTTGATTTAATTATTCTCATTGCTCATCACCTCTTTATTCACAGATGTCAAGCAGAAATAAAAAGTAGAGGCAGAAGGGACTAAGTTTAGGAGCTCACAGCACCATCGTGTCTTCTGCTGCACCTCTGAAAGGGCACAAGCCTCCTACAGGTCATATCCAACAGCTTTGTGCTGGTGCTTCCAGTGCTTAAGAGATATTACATGCCTGTGTGTGAGCTGAGGCAGTTATAAAAATGTTGCCAATAAGCCACACAATGTTCTAAGGTTTAGAGCAAAATTTTTCCATAATGTATTTGTCCATGTATGGTTTAATAAAAAAAATCTAATTATCCTGTAAGTGCTTTGAAGATACCAGATTATTAATCCTCTTCATCCTCCTAAAGATGTATTCTCTAGATGCTCAGCCATAAAAGATAAGGCTGTGTAGGACCTCAGGAAAATGTTCAATCTGCCTTTATCTCCAAGGCAAAATAAATTACAATTTAGCTCCTAATTACCTGGGAAGTCGGGTAGTTGTGAAAAATAACCCAGATAATGGAAAAATACAGATAAACACTTGTAGACTGGGCAACAATCATCTGTATCAAACAACAAAAACAAGCCTCACACTCCAAACTCCGAAATACATTCTAAAATTTAAAAGCTGAGCTTTTTAAATAGCATGGTGGAAATGGTTTTTTACATGATATGTTAATCCAACATCCAGAACCAGCAGTTTTCTTCAAGGATGCTTTATAAAGAAGATTACCTACACTGTGCTCAAATAGAGTGTTACACATTACAGTCAGAACATCACCCTGTTTTATTTTACTTCTCACAGCTTGCCCTGGTTTCCCTTTTCCAATATTCAGGCTGATACATTTTGTCAGACAGAGAATGCCAGTTGCTCGTTTCTGGGATGTATCTCTCCCTGCCAGCTTTGCTCCCTGACGTTATTTAACATACCAGGTAACTGATCCTGAACATGTCCCCTCTCTGCTTCCTCTTATAGCAAAAGAGCTTTGACAGACATGCCATCATTCCTCCACTGAAGTAACACAATTGGTGCCCTGTTCACCATCGCTCATAGCCTGCAGCTGACATTTACCAGCAAAGGCCTTTAACGTAATAGCCTGAAGTCCCACGATTAGGTCTGCGATTAAGCTCTTTCTTTTGATGTACTATCTAGCTGAAGTGTACTTTCACACTGCAGTTTACTGGTTTTATTGCCAGGTGCTGAGTGATGTGGAATCAGAGTGCATCTGATAAATTGTTACCGTATAGTTACCCAACGTAGCTCAAGTTTTAAATTAGAGCTATAATATCACACAGTCACTTTTACAAACAGCTTTTAAAGATAGTTCAAGTCAAATAAAAAGCAAATGTAAAGATCAAGGATAAGTTAGTATTTAACAGAACAGTTGAGAGAATACTAAGCAGCAGAAAATATGCACTGTGGGTGTCAACACCCCCCAGACAGCTAACACAACGAAGGTGGCTGTGTGCTCCAGAAGCCAGTGCATCCTAATCTCTACGCTAATAATTTAAAGCTCAGTAGACAAACCCAAAAGCCAATTTATTTCTGAATAACCTGTACACACAGACTTTTAAAAACTGAGTTTCTATGCTCCAATGCCACAAATTATAGAATCTTAAAGTTGGGAGTGCATTACGCCCTTTGAAAGAACAGAATTATCCTCCAACGGGCTGAACCACATCTTGGGAGAGGTGGTTAGGAGAAAGTAGTCATTACCACAAGGGCTGCTCAAAGCTGAGACAGAATTCAACAGCTCAAAATTAAACACATATAAAAGAAAAAAAAAAAAAAGCATGAAAGGTAATAGTAACAGCACAGGAAATCTTTGCGTGCTCCTGGAAACAATAAAAGCTGGGGCAAAACCTGCAAATCGAGCCTGCATAAAAGTACTTTTGTTGTTTCTTAAGTTGTGAAGGTGTCAGTATTGATAGTGAGTAGATCATCAACAAAATATAATATCAGTAAGCGATTTGAATGCATGCCATTAAATTGTCAATATATGGATGTATTTTGAGGTACAATCAGTCTGGAGCAGTTTTAAGAAGTTACGTAAAGGCCAGACTTCTGATAAAGTTTTCCAAAACTTTCTGTTGCCAGATCACAACAACAAATGTTATCACAGAATCCCATCAAAGAACAACAGCTCACAGCATTTCCAGAATACAAAAAAGTTCCAAGTATTGAGGCAGTGACTCAACAAATCTTTGCTTATTTAACGAAGTAACATTACGCATCTGTGCAGCATTTTGCTGCCATGCTGTTCATACACCGTTTTCTACACTGAGAGACTAAGAAACCAGGCCTCCTTGCAGCAGAACACAATTACAGTTCCCCATCAACAATAAGAACTTAGAATGTGCCACAATTAATGTTACACTAGAAACAGACTGAATAGGAGAATTCACCGTCTTTTCATTCCAAAGAGTAGGTGAAGTACTGGAAGTGTTCAACACTAACACGCAATTCAATGCCACACCTTTCACGAAGGTGTTCTTTATCTCAGTGCTTTGCCAATAGAATACAATATCCTTCAAAAAAGTATACTAGAGTTCAAGACAAAAATATCACCACCTTGGATTCTCATGATACACCTAAGACACTCAAAGCCTTGGAACACCAGTTAAAGGGCGTTAAGAAGCATATTAAACAAAGTGAAGTTATGATTAATCCTCAGAAAGCCCATCTTGCACATGAAGCATTGATTTTGGGTGGAAGGAATGGAAAAACTATGACTGCAGAAGGTGAAGCGGTAACAATAATCCTCTTAGAAAAGAACCAGTTGACTATACCCCCTTGGAGCAAAACATGGAGACCCATTTGTTAAATAAAACTTCCTTGTAGCTCCAAACTTAGGATTTCCACATAATTCTAAATTTAGGCAAAGTCACAAAGGTAATCAGTTCATGTGTTCACCACCTATTCTGCCATAACACAGAAATGAGAGAAATAATGTGTGAAACCAGTGCAAAACTTCCCTGGACACTGCCCTGCAAAGGCTGGATCCTGCACGGTGCTGTGCTTTGTGGCAGCTGAGAGCACATCACACCTTTTACAAGCAGCATACTTAAATTTTTCTCTGCTTACAAAACATAAAAGGCTCAAAGTGTACTAAAAAATGCACTCATCTGCCCTGCAGTAACAAGGCAAGTTTCACACTGTAGTGTGGTTGGCTCTGTTCACTAGCATTTGCATTCATGTGCAACAGGATAGCAGAATGTGGACACAACTGATTTGCTAAGTTTTATGTGTTTTACTCTGTTGATTCAGGATAAAAACTTATTTTTTGTCTAAAAACTCAGTTTTCAGTAAGTACATACTTCAGGAATACTTCTAATAGAAGAATGTTCACTACTCTCAATGTCCCTGCTCTCTTCAGGGCAGATACATAATATAAATGCACGTCCACATACACACCCATCTAAATACACTGAAACACTATTCTAAAGACATCTGCTGTAGCAGTTCCTTTAGATTTCTCATGCAAGACTTTTCAATAAAAGTGCTATGTGGAAAGCTTCCTTCAGATAAAACTCCCTTGTTAGTATCTACAGAGTAGGTATTTTCAACCCCTCATCTCTGTGCACTTATGGCAATGTAGCAAAGAACATCCCCAGTGCAGACGGGGTTTGACATTTGCATCGTTTACACCTTGCTTTACTTGTTAATTTACATGATCAAATATGCTGTGTTGTTTACACCTGGGATCTCATTATTCTATGCAGATAGATACATAAAAACACTGAAGTATTGGTATAAAATGCATTAGCAGAGCTAGAAATACAGAGCTTACCAGTTTATACTTGCTAGTTTGCAGTTTATAGTTTCTCATAATGACTTTATCTTTTTTTGCTTGTTTTCCCTTTTTACAGGACTTATTTTTTAATTTGTGTTTTCCTTCATTACATACAGACCACGTATTAAATATATTTTAAAGCTTCCAAACAGTAAAAGAAGTAACACCCTGAACAAGTTATGATACCTTAAGAAAAAGTAACAACCTGTTTATAAACTATTCTGGCAACCCACTGGTTCCTTTGCTTCTTTTAGTTTTAACTGTTGAAATGGGTTTGCTTGAGAGCAAGATTGCTGCTGCTACAGTAACTCCTCATCTCTTATTTCAAGCTATAATCCTTTATTTATCACAGAGGTGGTGACTTGCCAAAATAAAATGAGTAGGACTTCAAATGAAGATAAGCTAATGGAAACAGATCCAGTTTTCTTGTTAATACACCCTGGTAATTAAATAAAAGTAAAAAAAATTAAATCAAACAAAAAAAAACACCACTCCCAAACCCAAAAAGTCTGGCTTATTGACAAAAAATATTTTATGTCTAAAAGGTTTAGGATTTTTCTAAAAGGTGCCTGAAAGCCTTTAAACTTACCTCTTCATCCTCTTCTTCCTCTTCATCATCAGATATAACACTGTCATTTAATGGTTCTTCTGGAAAGAAGCAAAACAAAATGGTATAAGAGTACCTGTGCAACTGAACAGAATTAGTTAGTGCTCCTGTTTTCAACAGTAAGATTGTTTCTCATTCAGACATCTTTATTCTTTTCAGGACAACTATTGGAATTATTTGCTCCCACAAAGTATCCTTGAAATCTCTGAAATCAATTCACATTTGGGAAAAGGTCAGAAACACTCTGGAATAGTTCTTGTCTCACAAATTCCACTGTGGTGTCTCAGTGTATTCACCAACAAGACTTGAATGAAAGTGTGTACACATGCAAGTTACTCTATTTTTCAATTAATTTTTAATAAAATACTTCATTTCTCTCTACGAACACTTTGCTATTATACTGCTTTTATACACAGAAAGACAGTATTCATGCAGAATACTTACTGTAAATTTTGGATAGACCCATTTCCTTAGAAAAAAGCAGCCAGGTTTATACTGGCAATCTCTACACTCAACTTTTACTCACCATTCAAACAAAACCTGTTAAAAATACCATTTACAGGTGGAAGAGGGTCTATTCTATAACCTTGATAAACAAATATTGCACAGTGGCAATATAGTGCTTAAATACTTTATGTGTTCTTTTACAAGCTAAGACCATAAAATACATTTTTTCCAAAAGCCAAAGCAAGCAGTCAAACTTGTTCTAGTTTTACTATACAGAAAGATTTAATTAGAATTCACTTCTTTTTCATTATTTGCTTTCTCTTTCTTCAGCCTTCGTGTCAGACACAGGGAACAGAAAATATAGCAAATATTTCACCTCCTCACACTTGCCTGCGTTAACACAGCATCTACAACTCCTAGGACCCATCAACGTACTCTTCAAAAAGAATGGTCTCGGCCTTCTGTTCAGGATAAACCATTTCAGATGAACAAAGCTACACTCCTCAACAGAGCAAGAGCTGAGCAAGAGACAGACGAAATCACTAAATCCTGCTTTACACATTCTATCACCTATTTATTTTTGCAGTTGACAATAGTATCTCATTACTGTGAGGTTACTAGCATGAAGGAAAACAGTCAAGATGATTCTATTTAGAGTCCCAAAAGTTTGGAACTGAAACCTACTCAAGTTTTTTTTTTTTTCCTTCTTTACAACTGTAACACAAAAGGAAAATTTTTAAATACATTTGACATTCAAATCCTGACATTTACTATTCACCCTCTCTCAGACCATCACGCTATTGTTATTCTTCAAGAGTTTCAATGCCAAGTAAAAACATGAGCTCTCTTATGGCTTTTGTGAAAGATTTACAGCTTAGATAGCTGCATCTGTTCTTCTGACCTGAATTGAGCTGCTTGATAATAAATTCAATCTGTCGGATCATCTCTGCATTTCCTTCCTTGATAAAGCAGCGCAGAATTTCTTCCATTCCCTGGATGCAGTGGAAAAACATCGCTAGATTAACATTTCACATGACCACTGTGACAGAGTTTTGTTATCTAAAATGTCATTGTTTTGTCAGGAAAAACAAAGCTGGTGTGAAATAAACCACTGTATCCAGCACTCCACTTCATCTATACATTTCCCAAGGTCAAAAGGAATATACTGCCTATATTGCTTCTATGCTTAAATGCAGAAGTATCCATGATGAATAGAAAATTTTTACATTAAATCTGCTGCTTCTGCCTTCTGAACTGAGTAGTCAACAGAAAAGGCTACATTTGCATTCCCAGATACAACAGTGCAAGGTTCAGAGAAAGAATGCAAACTGCAAACCTTCTCTTAAATCCAGTTTCTCTCTTTGTGGCCCCTCATAGGTTTGATGTTGTGTCTTTAATCATTTAAGATGGCTTCGAAACCTCTGTGCTTTGTGAAGTTACATCTGACAACAATTGTGTCTGCATAACTGTCTAAGATCACCCTTAAGATATAAAGCTACACTGCTATCCCAGGAATGGCTTCCTCAAATCCAGAAGTCAAAACACATTCATTACCATCACACTAACTTAAACAGGAGATCAATTCCTAGTTCTACTAAAACCTTCCTCTTGCTGCCTTCCCCAGCCAACCATGTCTATACCAAACAGAAAGCAGGAAGAAGTCGTCCTCTTAGTGGCTATTCACTGGTGCAGAATGAGTTAAATAAGGAGAAGTAGCAGCTAGTTACCTGAAAGCATCTCCTGGGCCATATCCAGTCTATGAAATGCTAGATGGACAACATTATTCTAAAACAACATCTTTAATTTATAACTCAGATACAATCCTTCACAGTCCTGGGCCTGCACTCCTGGGAAAAGATCAGCAAATTTGGCAAAATTTCTTGAGATACACATTCATATGTGCCTGAACATATGAGGCAGAAGGTCTCTTGTGGAGTCCCTTCTCAAATGCCATGGCTCCTACTTCACAACCCTGCTACACACTGCTCAACAGGTACCTGTGTGCATGTTGTCTTTGGCATATGTGTTGATCTTTGTGCTATGCAAGGCAGCACTTCTTACCATTGCTCTGGCTTCTTCTCGGACAGAAGGGATGGCAAGAATGCTATACAGTGCTCCATTCACATATTGTTGTATCTAAGAGGAAGAAATAGTCATACAGCTAAGAAAACCTCTTACATTTACCCCAACTGACTACAGGCACAATTTAAGAGTGAAGGCGCAGAACAGCTATGTTCAGTGAGTTTAATCAGGCACTTGCAAAAATTCCCACTTTGGAAGGAGTGAACTTTTAGGATGTAAAAATACTGTCATATGGTTGCTCTAAATCAGTACTGCTGCATGCTGATTTCCCCTCCACCCCTGTTGAAAACATATTCTTGCAAATTGACCTAGCCCTGGAAAAAAAAAAAAAAAGTTAGCTTCTTACATACACTAGTGACTGTACCCAAAATAGGAGAAAGAACAAGGACAAGATGAGGGCAGCATGAGTTCAAGACAGGCTTCAAGCACAGTAGCCTTAGGCAGGATGATAAAAGCTGTAGCAGCTTCAAACATCCTCTAACTCTGCTGCCTGTTACTGTCTCTCACCAGAGGAAAAAAACCAGCCAGCGTGACAGCTGTATTACGGTTACAAAAGCCACCAGATCCGTCAAACTAGTTTTATTGGCATTTATATGACTTTTTCTATTGGCTAGTTACTGATGAAGTACTAAGATTTCCAGTCATCTTCTGCAAGATATTATTTTACTGTGAGGGTGAGGGAGCCCTGGCACAGGCTGCCAAGGGACAGTGTGGAAGTTCCTTCTCTGGAGGTTTTCAAAACCCGCCTGGACACGTTCCTGTGTGATCTGATCTAGGTGGACCTGCTTTAGCAGGGGGGTTGGACTAGATGATCTCTAAAGGTCCCTTCCAACACCTCTCATTCTGTAATTTTATGATACTCTTGGAATAATGAAGAAATGAAGTAGGCTAGGAGTAGGGCAAACAAGAAAAGATAAGGAACCAAGATTTACACAAGGATTCCACAGCTTCTCAGAAAGCAATCCTGGCACCCAGGAGCATTGCCTTCTACCTTTGATAACAAAACTTCTATCAGCTATGCTGGTGCAAACAAGGCTTTCGGAATGCACCCGGAGACAAATTTCAAGGCCATTCTAAGGCACAGACTTCCGAACTATGATGGCATTTTCTAAATGTTTCCGTTTAGGGACTGGTATGTTACTTTGTGTTAGCATGAACTGTATTAAGTCTCACCATTCATAAAAACAAAGCCTGTGAAACAGTACAATAAAGGTATGCCAAGTTCATCTTTATCAAAACAGTGCTATTAAAGAACTCATCTACAGCTTCTAATGAATCAGTAAAACCTGGAGTAAACAGTTGTTTAAGATTTATTCTCTGTGTTCAGTTTAAGTGATCAATGAAAAACCTGGCAATACAATCACTGTATATAAACACGAGTCACCAGAGTTTGGATTCATTGCAACTTGCACAATCATCAAGGAATCAATCTAGAGCACCCTGAGAAAAATTCTGCCTCCTATGATTTCATGCAATATTTGCTCATGTGTTCTGTGGCCTTGAATTTTACTCCATGGTTAAAGAAGTGACTCTCTGCAGAGACAGAAACAGCAACGCTTTATACAGCAGACAGCAGATATCAGAGTAATATGTTGAAATGAATTAAGTAGAAAGAACTAATAATTTTTATCATTGTGCTCTGAGGTAGTGTAAGTTGGCATCTAAGATGCAAGTGTGTCTGGAGACAGACAAGAAATCTGAACCACAAAAATGCTAAGTGTCAGGTTAAATTAACTGATAGAGAAAAAGATATTAGGGCTTAAATGTCACAGGTGTGCTGCTTGCTTGTAATATTCCTTGAAACTACTTCCAAATGTGCTTCTTTGCACCTGATGTTTTGCATAATGGCTTGCACCACACATTGTTCACCTAACGAACTAGTAAAGCTTGAGATGATTTGGTGTGAGATGACATTTAAACAGCATCAGGAACTGTAATCAAGGAGGCACAGGGACTGCATGATAACTATGCATCTAAAATACTTTCATTCTTAGCTGCCAACATTTGTTAAAGGAAGACAAAATTGTGTCTAGAAAGATCATTGTCCGAGAAAAAATAATTACACAACTCTGACTTTTAGGAGTATTTCACACAACTTAATTACATGAGGGTGTAACAAGGAAAACAAAGAAGTCAATTTTTTTTTTTCCCCCATTTCTTCCTGTCTTGCTTTTTTAATCTTTTCCTTAACCCAAAATTTGCTGTACAAATACCTCATGATTCTCGTGGCCAAGAAGGTCAGAGAGAACTCTGAGCACACGGTCTGCGATTCTTGCACACGTTTTCTTCCCTGCAAAGGGAGAAAACATAAATATGCTTGAAAAAATATAACACATCAGAGCAAGCTGTTTACCTCGTTAAATCAGTACTAGGTATGATTTAGTGATCGAGGTGGACCTGCTTTAGCAGGGAGTTGGACTAGATGATCTTTAGAGGTCTTTACCAACCCCTACCATTCTGCCATTCTATGACACACGGAGCAATACTGTTCCTTGTCCCTGACAAATGTTGCTCAGCATAACCAGGCTGAAATCAATGGAGTTACTCTGGATTTTTACAGTTGCAATTTTGAACAGGATGCAACACAACGGGATTTTGAGTAGTTTAACAAAGGCATTCTTTTGCTTATGGCAAACAGTTTGCTTTTCACCCTTGCCTTACTTTCCTTCTTAAAAAGCAATTTACTTTAAGCCTCTTTTAAGTCTCTTGGACATAGAGAGGATCTTATTTTCTTGGGAGGAATATCTGTGTTTAGAAGTACACAAGTATTTCACACCACAAGGTGAAGGTTAAGATTAAGATTCTTGCCAATCAACTCAGATTTGACTTTCCTTTATACACATAAATCTCTTACACAAGTAAGAAGTGTCCTTTGAAAAGAGGGCCTGGAATGCAGAAATGGCAGTGCTCACATTGGATAAAAAAAAAAAAAGAATCAAATATTTGAGGGTTCCATCGACTAGCTGTTGACTTAGTTATTTACATTTTGGTCAAGCTAATCTCCATAGTCTGGGATTCCTGGGAAAGAGATCTGCTCAAAACCATTGGTTATAACACTCAAATATCTCTGGTTATGTAAATCCCTGTTACTAATTAAAGTCATGTGAAAGAATCCAGTTACATTAGGAAAAAAACCCCCAAAATTACAATCTTCCCTATCCATTTCTTGGAACAAGGTTGTAATTTAAAATGTAAGACACCTGCACTCCGCAGACAAAGATTCATGAGCAAGGCAACAGAATACTCCAGGGTGTAATCAGACAGGCAATCTGTATCTGTTAGAACATCGACCAGCCAGAAAATGAGCCCATCTTTGATCATTGCTGACTGCAGTGCACGCCTAAGATTAAAAAACAAAAGAGGCCACAAAAATCAGACCACATCATAAATCGCTTTCAAATACATTTATAGCTAATATAAGCACATTAAAACTTTACTTTATCTACTTGCTGAACAGTAGCCTGCCAACAAAAAACCCTCAGAACTACCCATTTTTGTAGAATCAGTTAAATTAAGGAATAAACAAAGCCTGGAGAAATCAAAGCTGCAGATTCCCATAGGGTCAGGCTAAAATGTTGTTGGGTGAGTTGGCTTTTTTGTATGTTGTGGTTTGTTTTTTTTAAACCTGCCAACTACTGAGAAGTTTCTTCACTGTTTTCTAAGGCTTCTGACTCCACCTAAAAATGCATTTTCAATTGTCTTAAAATTGGTCAAAAAAGCCAGCTACACACAACAGACCCACAAAACAAATTAATTACTTCTTCTGCCATAGGTATCCACAGCACTGCAGCCCTTTTGTATTGATGATTTGACAAATGAGATTTTTTGCTTAAATCTATTTGCTTTTTTTCTCTAGATAACCTTAATTCACATATTCTTTTAACCTGTAGTTGCCCTCAAAGAGTGTACTGAATAAAGTACTCTCTGCCTATAACAGAGATGCCTCACTTCATGATACAAAAAAGAAGTGTGTACTGGTAGAAAGGTCTTACTGAAGAATACCATTTTAACTCATATTCTTTCCAGTGGGCAGTAAGTCTAAATTAGAAAGATCAAAGCAGGTATTTTCCTGGATTTAGTGCTTGGAATTCGGATTACTTTTGAAAGCTCATATGACTTCTGAGTCCTTGCCATAGGTCTATGGCATGGACTGAGCAAAGTAAGACAGCATCTGACCACACATTTAAAGTCTCTCACATCAAGTATCAGGAATTAACCTTCTATGACATTACATGTTACTTTTTAGAAAGTAAAGTACTTTCACATTTCAGTACCTTAGTGCTTAGGCCTCAAAGTTCAAAATAACTTGCACTATTAACAACTGCTTTAATAAAAATGCTATTTTCTGTAAGATTGGTTTAGGATGTCAAGCAGTAAGGTACTAGCAGACCAGTTGCATCATCTCAAGTATGTATAAGGTACAATGTCAGGAAACAGTATAGCATTTTACCCAAAGCACATTCATGTGTGCTTCATCCAGACAAGTTCTAAATGAGGCAAATCCAAAAGCAGCCCAAATAAATTAAAAAAATCCCAACACTTGCAGTCTTAATTTTAGAAGAAACATGAATGAAAGTAAGAGCTAAACACATCCATTTACCTCCTTACATTTAGTTAACTACTCAGGGCTGAATATTCCTTTTTAGTACTGTGAAAACAGTTCTGAGATCATATTTGTTGGATAAATGGGAGCAACGTCACGCCCTGTACAGCTTTTGCATGATATTTCTTTTGTGGTGGGCATTTGAGTCAGGCTGCTAAGGCAAAAGTAAGAAACAAGACAGTCCATGTATACACAGCTCCAGGAAACAGGATCAACAGGATGAGGCTGAAATCCCTGGAAAATGTTTGCAGAAAGGATAATGAAAACCTTATGCTCGGGAATGTAATGCAACTCTTATTTTCTGTGTAGGATCTTCAGAACTTTCTACACTGAGATTTTAACTTTGTTTAATTATGGAATATACATAAAGCACACAAAGCTATGGAAGATGTACATTTACTTGAGTCTTGACAGGTGGTAGGAAGTCAGGTTAATTCAGTCAGCAAAACTGAGTTCTCCTCCGTAATAAATGATACTGCTTTCATCAGTCATCAGAGGTTCTGATGATTGTTATGGAAAAATCAAGTGCTCTTCTTTCCTCCCTGAACAGAGCCTAACTAGCCTGCATTTCCTCTCTTGCTGTCACCACTGCGTGCTCTGCTTTCATCACCTGAGACTGAATTTCTGCATAGTCCCCAGAATATTCTCCCATGTAAGGGAATCCTTGTCTTCAGCTTTCAGTCTCTCCTCCAGCATTCGCAGCAACGTTGGGTTTTGAGAAAGGTAGACACGACCTGGTGCAAAAAGTGATGAAAGAACAGATGCTGAGATACCAGCTTATGACAGAAAAGCTCGCTCTCCTTGGAAATCTAAGCAGGATTGACCTCAGTTTCTTCCTGACAAGCCAGAACCTTGTGCCAAGACCCAAACATACCTGCCTAGCAGACCAGTTGCATTCAATCCAGCCACTTGGGGCATTAGAGGCTCCAACTTGACAAGTAAGAAACCCACAGAATCAAGCCACTATTTCTCTTTCAGTATATGCTTTCTGACCTATCACAGTTTTGTACACTCTAGGAAAAGAACAGAGAGGTCCAAAGACAGTAGATGCCCTATTTGCCCTACTGCTATTGATTTAAAATGGGATTCCAGTTCCTAGCAATAGTTAGCTCCTTAAGGAGCATCAAATCAAAGGCTAATCTGCGACAGGCAATATATATGCAACCAAACAACAGTGATGCACCAAGACTTATTCAGGTGAGGACCAGGAAAATGTAAGAGTGGCTGCACTTTGTGTTGCAAGAGCCTGGTAGCAGGTCTGCCTAAAGGACCTTTAATTAACAGGGATTCTTCCTTTTTTCGGCTCTCATGAAGAGAATGAAGAATATATTAAAGGCAGCATCTGGGTAAGTTCCCACATAGACCACAAATCATCAAAAGAAGTCAGAAATGCTGAATATACAGTGTCACAATGAAAACTTTCCAGATACTGAGAAGCTGTTTTGAATGCATGTAACAATCACTGCATGTAACAGTGATTCCCTAGAAAAAGTGCAAATAAGGCTCTACATTTCTACATGCAGTGACATGTATTTGTGAGGTACCTATAAGCCAGCCTTATATGAAAGTGCTGTCTCTTTTGTTTTTGCAGCAAATCTCTTACCTTCTGCCAGTGAAGCAAAAGCATTGATGAGCCTGGCCATATACTGTCTGACTATCTCACTCTTAGAATGTAACAATTTGAGGACATTTCTCTGAAAAAGAAAAAAAACATTAACAAAAACTCACCAAGGCAGGAAAAAAACCCCATAATGTCTTCCATAATGTTCTAAAAGCTTCATTAAATTTTCACAGCAAACAAACTTTGAGTATCTTAAATAATGTAAATATGACTTAAAAATTCCCAGTTTGTTTTTTGTTGATAGGGGCCTGAGAGCGAGATGGAAAATTAACAGAGAAGCAAATTAGAGCTCATTGTCTCAGTTTGTTAAAATATCATTAAGCTCCATGGTGTAGGGTGAGAATTAAAATGAACCAACACAGTTATCGGTTAAAGCTGATATCTAAAATTAATATTTAATTAATGACAAAAAAAAGTCTCTTAATTTTCTTGATTAACTTCAACGTTACCTGAACAGGAATGCTTTTGTTTGACAACTAAGAGTGTGAGAAAGCAGCTCAGTAACTTACTGAGTACTTCAGACCACAAACTATTTTTAACCTGTTTTACTTCAGGCATTACTGAGGTATAACTTTCCTCTTATAGAAATTTACAGGGAGAAAACCAGATCATTAACTTAATAATCCTTTAACTTTTCTAGTGAAGTTACTGTTGCAATGACAATGAGAGTCACAACAGAACAACTAGGTCCACTGCTTCAGACAACTGGGGAACTAAACTACGCACAGATTTCACCATTACAAATGACAAGTTGCACTTTTGTTAGGCATAATAGAATTGGATTATCAGTGACTAAAGTAACCTTTCAAAACCAACATACTAACAATCCACCTTTCAAAAGATAGGTAAAAATCTGTTCTAAATTCAATAAATATTGTTGAACATGTTATTACAAGTGCATGGCCAGGTAGTCCATAGAGGTTTTAAGACTGAAATGTTAATTCAATTTTTTTCCTAGGTTGGTGAAATGGATTGGAAGTATTATCTAACAATGCATAATCACCCAAAAAAGCATCTGATAAGCCAGAGTTACCTCTGAAATAGGGAGCTCAGCAGGCTTCTGCTCAACTCTCAGACATTAAGCATCAGGACAGGTGACAAATTTCCACTTGTCTACAAGAGCTGTATCTACATTGAGAGCTCTTGCAACGCAAAGCTTTGCGTATCAACACCGAAAGACTGGAATGGCGTTCCTATATGACCTCATCTAGGTGGACCTGCTTTGGCACGGGAGTTTGACTAGATGACTCTAAAGGTCCCTTCCAACCCCTAACATTCTATGATTCTATGAATGCAGAAGTTAAATATATCACATGATTTTGGCAATACTACTTTTTTTCCCTCCCTTCTAGAGAGTGATAAATCTCTCTGGTCAAGACTTCATAGAAACAAACAAGCACTATCACATAGAGGTTGGAGGGAAACTCTTTCCAGCTGACCTGACAGTTGCTGTAGCAATCTAGAAGGTCATTACTGATGTAGGCTTGCAGGACAGTGTCTCTCTGTTCTCCAGGATATGACGTTGTCAAGCGCTAAAATAAATAACAACGTAAATAAACCAGACAACTAAATAAACGGTAATGTGAATTGATCACCACTGAAGGTTGTAAAGGTGCTGATACTCTATGGCTGAGAAACCTTTTCTCACAGGGAGCAGGAATTCAACCTCAGTGATCTAAGAGATGAAATGAACTGACCTGACCTCAGTTCAGTGATCCATTACAAAGCCGTTACCTGGGAACTCTCCTCAATGTCCATACAGGAAGGATACCACATTACTTCCCATAAAGTTAAAAAGCCCCTCTAATAGCCACACGTGGTGCTTTCTAAAACATCTGAGACAGAGAACTGGGCTAAAAGAATCATTGGTCAGACCTAACGGATGTTTTTTTAATGTGAAAATGGACACTGAAGCTTGATCAGAATTCCACTATTATCATCTTTCATGTCTGTCACTTGGAACCCATCAGCTTCCTTTTCAGCAGGAAAATGTAACTTCCTGTTGTCACCTTTAACTTTTCCTGAAATATCATTAAATGATCCGAGTCAACCAAAAGATAGGCTCTTGTAGAATGCCTTGATTATAAAGGTAAACTGATGATTAAGAGCCAGGTATTTCTTGGAGACAGCAATAGTTATATAAATCTAAAACAGGGCAAAAAAGAACTGCCTAAACCACCACCACCAACGTTTTTGAAAACACATCAGAAATTACTTCTACTGAAGATCCCAGGAATTCCTATCTGGCTTTCCTCAGATGAGGAGGACACTGCTACAAATAGATCCCTGCTGCCTGGGCTTTCTTCATCATCTTAAGAGCATTAGCAAGCTTCACTCACAGAGAGAAAAGTTGCCTGTAAAGCTGAACTGATGACCAGAATAATAGTCATGCTTGCAAAATGGTTTTAGCTCTAGATTCCTCTAGACAGGATCTATTTATTTATTTCTAGAGAGGCCCTTTCCCTTACCCAGCGCAGAGCCTGCAGTAAGAAGGCCTTGAGACGATCATTCCCTGTAATCAAATCTTTCTTCAGCTTCTCATAATCCAAAGAGGGCAACAATGGCACATCCTGCATCTTCCTACAGTGCAAATGAGAAAGATACTCATCAAAACTCTCTCCTTATTCAATGCATCTGATGTTACTGAGGTGAGAAGAGTCAAAACAGGAAGTCTGCTTCAGGAAAAGAGCTTCCACATTTTTACACCTTTGTTACTTTTATTACGTTAGAACAACAGACTTTTAAAACTTGGACTGTTTTTCACTGTGCATGCAGCTCATTTACCAGCATATCACTAAAAGTCACTAAACTCTGACAACTACCTGAGCTTTTTTAGTGACATAAACCAGTAATACCCTTTTTTGCTCTGTGGGGACCACAAAGGCATGAGGGCAGCAGTCTGTGGCTCTTAGCACCTAGTTATTAGCAGACAGTAACAAACTGCAGTTCCAAATCATGCACACAGAAATGTCTTCTCCAAGGTAAACATGGTAGGCTGAACAGGTTTTCACAGGCTGGACTATGCTGGCTTAACACAAGACTTAATTGCAAGACCTTTTGCCATGCACCAGTACTATTCTTGCTATTTTAACTTGGCAATGGAAGTTTCCCTCAACAAAATTGCTTCTAGTCAACACTTTAATATTGAAATATATTGCACTAAAACATTTTTGCTCCTATCTTCCTATCCCACCACTTTTTAAAAGAAATTTTATGTTATATGTATAATTCTCCCGTTAATTACCATGTAACCAGATCAAGAGTGTCTCAAAAATTTCACCTCACGTATGCCATCTTCTACTCAATCTTATAAGCCAAAATTTGATTAGGCCAGTCACCAAAAAACTCAAACCTGAAGCATCCAAAAATTCATGTTACTGATTCCCCCTTTCCCTGGATTTATGAGAAGCAAACCAGTTACAACAACAGGACTGCACCGTGCGGAAACAGTAATGAGAATACAGCACCAACTGCCAGGTGTGGAGTGGCAGATTTATTGGATTAACAACATCCTGCTGAAATTCGGGTGTTACTGAACCTGCCTGAAAGAAGGATACAGATCACACAGTATTTGCATACATAGCTCACCGAGATCAGAGGAAGCACACAGAGGGCAAGCGATTCCCATTTGCAGACAACTGACAGTTAACTACATTTTACAACCCCCTCTTCTTCTTTATAGATACAAATGAAGCTCAGCAATAAATACTTACATCGGGGCTAAAGATGCTCTTATCATTGTGGAAGCCTGGATCAGAAAAAGAAAGAAAAAAAGAGATCACAACAGATTAGCCCAAATTTCATACTAACAGTTACCACAGAGGTGCACAGTGTACCCTTTCACTGAGGTTCTGCAGTTGTTTTCCTTTAAAACCTACATTGCAAAATAGAAACACATATAAAGAAAGAGAGGGCTTAAATGTTTATCTTTCTTTTGCCTTCAAAGTGTTTCACAGGTGAAAACTCCTTTATTATGATCTGGCTAGAATATCTTCATTGTCATACTCCAAAGATTACCTGCATTTGAAGCATTTAAATACAGTAAATAAAAGGGAAAAAAGAAAGTGAGTAGGGATTAGACTAGATGATCCTTCAAGGTCCCTTCACAAAATCAGAGTCTTAAGGGTTGGAAGGGACCTCAAAAAATCACCTAGTCCAACTCCCTGCCAGAGCCAGAATACAGGAACTCATCCAGGTGGATTTTGAATGTCTCCAGAGAAGGAGACTCGACAACCCATCTGCGCAGCCTGTGCCAGTGCTCCCTCACCTGAACAGTGAAGAAGTTTATCCTTGTGTTTCTTTGGATCCTCTTGTGTTCCAGCTTGTACCTGTTGCCCCTTGTCCTATTATTAAGAACAGCCTTGCTCCATCCTCCTGACATCTACTCTTTATGTATTTGTAAACATTAATGAGATCATCCCTCAGTCTCCTCTTCTCCAAGCTAAAGAGCCCCAGCTCCCTCAGCCTTTCATCAGAAGGGAGATGCTCCACTATTTTTCTGTGATTGTGTGGTTCTGTGAAACTGCCATTTGAAGCCCACTGAGGAAGATGGAGAACTTGCTAAACACATTTATTGACCCCTATATGTAACTATTAAAGTGTAAAGATTCTGTATTCTATACTGATGTGGAAGAGCACACCACTTCTCAGTGGTTCTGCCCAGGATAAGTTGAATTTAAGCCTGGATATTTGCTCTCTGAGGCAGTGTGAGGCACAGCATATGCAGGCACCACTGCTAACAGGTCCAAACTTAAAAAATACCAACACCGTATAAAAGTCCCATTTAAAATTTGTCTGCTTCAGTAAGTATGTTTTTGCTAGAGTCAATTGTAGGTGAGCCAAAAAGCAGCAATTCTGGCACCAAAGTGCTTCATGTCATGCATTCTGATGTCAACTACGTGCCATATTCGCAGACTATTCAGTGTCATCTCTTTGTGCTGATCTCCCTACTTGCTTTCTAAAATAATCTCTCATTACCACTTATGCCTTTAAAACTGGTCTTCTCTCTAACACAGCTCTTTCATTGGAAGCTATATAATTCATGTCTATTGTCAGATTTAAAACGAGGGATTTAGGAGACAAAAAGCATGAAATACCATAGAGAATATTAAATTCCACCAGTTGACGTATCCTTGGACACAACACCTCATGGGTACCCTTTGTAACACAAGGAACTGCTCTCTTAGAAGCTTTAACCCACATTGGAAAGCATTTAATGTTCTGTTTAAGGCAATGAATGTCTTGTACACAATGGACAATTAACAGGTCACACACGTCAAAATTAACCTGTCTTGACAGCAGTTCTCAAATCGTAGTTTATTTCACACAACACAAAAGTCTTTCAAAGTATCACATCTGCCCCAGCTGTTTGCCCCTTGTTTATTTGTACTCATTTGCCTTAGCATTTTTTATAGATATCAAGAACTAACTTTTGTTTAAGGAAAACAGTTTTTGCAGTCAAAGCCTATCATCTTTACCTGAATGCACAAGGAAACCACAAACCATTTTTCACTGCCTTCCTCAGCACCCTTCTCCATTTGTCCTGGTTTCGTTAGGGAAGCGGGGAAGAAAGTGACTACAGCACTTTAAAGTAGAAGAAATGACAGAGCCCTTGAAGATGAGAAGGTGAGGCAAAGAATAATAGTAAGAAAGATACATAGAGGAAGCCACTAAGAGCAAATAGATGTATCTAAAAGCACTCTGCTTCTCAGCAAAGTCCTTTATACTTGCCAATTCTTTGCTGCCTTGGAAAGAAAAACACGTGCTCCCACCAAAATCTGAGCAAAAGATATATAACTGGTAAAGATAAACGAATCACCCTTCCACACAAAGAAAATCTTCTGGCAAGTATTAGGTTTTGCAAGCTTTTATAAATGTCAAACTACAGAAACTTCAATTGCAAAAACATCTGGAGTGTTAAAAACCAACCAGCCCAAGCAGGACAAAGTCCTATTAATTCCCAAACTCCTCTTTAAGCCGGCAGACGAAGCTCAGCAAAAGATTCAGTGTGGCTTGGCTCTGTGGTCCACCTATTCCAAAAAAGGCACCACACACTGAGGCAGACCCTATACTGGAGCTCTGAGGGCAGGACCACCGAGATGGAGAAGCCTTCTTGTCCAGCATTCACTTTTCCCATTATACTCAAGTTTATTGGTCTAGAGCCTGCACAGGAGGAAGAAAGCTCTCTGAGGCTTTCAGTGCGTCTGGGAAAGCCGTAAAGATACAGTTCATGTTACGTCACATTCAGTGAGGCAAAACAGAAATGGGAGGAGGTTTTCAGAGCTAGTTCATCCTTCACTGCACCTACATTTCTGACTCTGGTCAGCACTGCTGATAAGCAGAAAGCATGTAACCATGTTACAGGTGCAAAAATATCCTCTCTTCCCAAAGATTTCCCATCTTCATGACTGCAACTGGTCTTAAGTAAGCCCATTTGTATCCATCCAGTAAGGCACACTGAGTAAGACATTGGCTCAGGTCTCAGGAGATACACTTCTAGTCCAGATTCAGCTACTGACTGCAGACAGAATTTAAAGCTGTTGTTTCTTATCTCCGGGCCTTGATCTTTCACACCTGGAAAGCAGATACAGGCACCAATGTCTTGAATAAACTGTTTTTTGAGATCAAGCAACGAATGGCCGTGTGAAAGAGCCAAGAATTAGTATTTTGCAGTTAAACAATTGAATGCTCACACAACCACCACAAACAGAAACTCATCAGGTGTAGTGTTTTATTATGATGGAGTAACCCTGCAGAGTAAGTTAAGAATGGCTGATACCATATAGTAAGAACTCTGATGCAAGTATTTTTCTGTTTTGGAGTTGATTTAGGCCTCTATTTTAAGTAATTTTATTAGAACAGGAATTGCAGTAAAATATTGCTAGAGGATTACATTTCTATGCATTTATTGGCAGTCATGCAATGCAGCATCTCTCCTGTGGCTCGCAGGGCTGATTTCAGGGTCCACACTACTTTGGGTCAGAAAGCTGAGGTACCGTGTGAAGTAAACGGCCACGCAGCATGCTGAGGGACTGCACCTCAAACTTTCCTTCTATTGCTAAATGGGTCTGAAGAGACTTTCAGTCAGTTTAATTTCCAAATAAGTGACCTAAATTCTGTACCACCAGGTGCTGATCATCCAGTTTAACATCCAGGCTACCTCTTGCTATAGACTCTCAACTTTTCATCTATTTATCCTCATGCTTTAAAGAGGAAAGGCATGTAGCATCCCAGACCCTCAGGGCCCTGCTACCTTGCCAGCCTTTCTCCTCCTCATACCATAGCCTCTTCAGCTCTCTCTCCCACAGCACTGCCAGGCTGGCAGGCATCACTTCTGCACCCGTTCCTTGGCTCCTTTCACCACCTCCTGTAGCAGCAGCATCAAGGGATGCCTGTCCTGGCACAGAGCTCAAGCTTATGTCCCTGACAGGTCACAACTGTTTGTACCAAGCCCCATGCCTCATTTTTAATGCTGTCAGATTTGAACAGTTGGAAGCAGGAGTCTTGGTGATAAAAAGCACTGAGTTATGGACTCATGGCTTAATTAGGAATATTAATGTGAAGGAAAATAGTGAAATACAGACCCATACTAACATTGAATTTTAACTTTAATATTCCTGTTCCTTGAACAGAGCGCTCTTCACCTCACAAAGTGCCTGCCGTAGCAGGCAGCCCACCAAAGCAAATACACTTTGGCCTCAACACCTCTTTTAACATTTCCCTAGGTAGCATTTGTTTGTTTGTTTCCGTTTCTCCTCTTTGGTACATATCTGAGATGTTCCAATCTCAGGATATTTACCAAGCATAATTATCTTTACATAACCTCACCCCAAAAAGCTGTGTTAAACTCGAGATCTCGATGTGTGCATTAGCTTTAACAAAAGGAAAACCACACCTCAAGGAAAGCTTGGCCCTACAAATCAGCTCTTGGACTTACTTACGTCAACACACTTACTTGATTTAAGACTATTAATCTAGCCAGTGGAAAAAGGTCATCATCTTCACCATTATCTCTGTACACAGCAAGTCCAAATCCAAGCTTCCATACAGCCTTACCACCAAAGTTATCACAAAAGCATTTTTCTTTGCAAATCTTTAGACATATGCTTTTTAAAAATGGACTTCCACATTGCAGATATATGTAAAAACATGAAGCCTTTTACAGGTATTTTTTAGGAACAGAGGGATACATTTAAGTCAGGAAAAAGCTAATTTTGAAGTCTGGAAGTGAGCAGAACAGAGCTCAATGTGGCCATCTTTCCTGGGGTTCATTTTCAAATCTAAACTTTGAACCCTGGTTATCTTCTTGTTTCTGTGACAATAGTGCAAAATCTCCAATTGTACTGTGTTTTTGAGGGACAGAGATTTTTAGATGCTGGAAAACTGGGAATTCCAATACTTGCTTGTAAATAACTGGACAAGAGAAAGTAAAAACATCAGCACTGCACATTCATAGCCCTCAAAGCACTCTGCAGGAAGTAAATTATTATTATTATTCTTTTAAAGTTAGTAGCAACATTGCAATCTTCATCTCCAGGTAACAATTCCAAGGCTACAGACTGAAAAGCAAAGGCACTGCTGATGGGTAACTTCCTCATTACATAACCACCAATCAGCCAAGGTTAGACAGCAACTCTTTACTATCAGTTTTCTTAGATTAAAAAAAGCATTTTCTCTCAAGCCCTTTCCCCAGTCTTACCTTTCCTGGAACAGGTTAAATATCAATTCAACTTTTTGAGTACCAGTATTCCTTAAACTGCCAGTGAATGGAAGTGTGAAGGACATAGGGCATACATGACTCATCTGCAATACATGGCTCCCAACATTCATGGACTTAATCTTGAACAAATACTTTTCATGCAAAGCCTATCTTGAGACAGAATCATTTGTCATAATCGAAACACATGCAGAAACTAGGTGTCTTAAGAAAAGGAAAAGAAACAAGCGCAGGAAAACAACAGTCCAAGCACATGGATCATGGGGTATGACTTATGTTTGTGTTGGTTCTTGCCAAAGCCAAACCAGGTGCCATATTAAGTCAAGTAATTGTGTCACGATGCAGATTAGCCACAGATGGCAGTCCTTGGTTTCTGAACGAAGCGAGGCATGAATGCGAACAGCACGGAATAAGAGTTCAAAGGGGGAAAAAAATTAAAAACAATATTTATAAAAGAAAACAGATGCATTTCATGTGCAAGCCAAAACCACAGCTGATTTTATCAAGTACTGTATTCCTGTATTCAAACCAACTTCCCTTTGCTATTTGATGTATATGTTCATAATATGCTGAAGGTTAAAGCTGAAAGCCAGATTCCATCCTCAGTTACCACTTGAAAATGTGCTGCAAGAATTCAGTGTAAATTCAATGCAGATTTAGAATTAATAATCAAAGATATCTGATGAATATATGAAGAGTAAAATCAAAGTTTGAGCAAATTTGTACATATCATTAGAACCCACAAATTTCTGTTGAGCTCATTTGTTATACACTAACGACAACAAGGCTGCTACGGGCAGCCCATGACGGATTAGCCTCCGAGCTTGTGCAACCTGGCAGGTCTACTGGGGCTAAGCAAATCTACTTCAGAAGAAGATCTGCAAATGTTTTTAATTAATTCTGTTTTCTTACTTATACTAGAGCTATGCTGTTATGAAAACTTCCCACTTGCCATACATCTGAAGTGTACATAAAAAAGTCACACTGCAATACTATGTGATAATGGAATGACAAGACAAAATGTCAAAAAAATGTATAAATTACTATATATGAACAGTGAGAAGAGGCTGAAAGCTATGTATGTAGTCAAGAAATAACCCAGAATTAGAGTCAGATAGCTTTACAAAAATTTTCTAAACAACTCTGTAGTGCAAGTGATTACATTCTACGTCATATCGTTACATTTAACTAAGGCTACCTTTATAAGGGAAGACTTTTCTTCAGCAAAGATCATTTAATCCATAATGGTTAACCTGTAATCGACTATTCTCGCTCTCCAAACAGACCATTAAGGAGGAACAAAACACTAAACGTCAAACCAAAGGTGCCTGTTATGACTATTTACATCATGTACAGGAAGAGGTTGATTGACGTGGGTGATCCTTCAGCACAAGTGTATGTGGAGAGTACTCTCTACAGGAAGATAAAAAGAAACAGTCCATTGCATTCAATAATTCTGTCACTGTTTCTCAAAATAAAAAGTTGCTTTAAGCAGAAGCTGAGTGCCCACAGGGGTTCCAGTAATTCCAGGTGATGAAGATGTTTGGAAAAAAAAAAGAAAAAGTTCCAGTTGAAAGGTGAAATCTGGTTTTATCCAAAGAAAACCATAAAAAATATATATGGATTATTTTAGATCATTGATTGACATTTTTCAGAACTGGTGTCAATCACTGTTGTGAATTGATTACATACTAAGTTACTTAGAAGTAAACTCATTTCCTCTCTTTGCAAAGAATGCACTGACTATGGGCATAATTAGATACTTATGGTGTACTTGTGATAGTGCCAGCATACAAACTGCCATCTGGGTTACAGAAGTCACAGGCAGTACACGGAATTCTGGTTTGCTTTTTCAATGAAAGAGGATTCATTTTAATTGTATGAAAGAATCTTCTATTCTTAACTACAGAAGGAAAGTTTCACTTCAGAAATTAAACATGCAAGTATGTAAAATACAACACGCCTCTGGTGTACAGCAGTGCAACCTGCTGTACTATCTTCAGCAATATTTATTTGCTTTTTCAAGGGTGTTGTGGGATCAGCTGGTGTTGGCACATTTCAGAGACATTGTATGCAACATATACTGATGTTCACGTGGAAGAACCAATTGCCCTCTGTACGCTATAAGAAGTTGTGTTTCACATAAACGTTACGGACAAAGCTGCTCTTCTGTTGACATGCTGTGTTATGTGTGTTCTGAAGCCATAAAGTTACTTAGAACTTGTGTTATCCATGCAGAAATTACAAGCCTTCCCCATATTTTGTCTCTTCATAAACCACACAGGCAATGTCATGACAAGTTAAAATGCACGGAAAATGGCTGCACATTGTGAAATCAAGAGAAATACAGACTGTGACAGACTGAGCAGGCAAGGGGAAAGTATATAAACGTACAGACACTTACATATCCGTCATCACAAGGGCTCATAGAGTAATATCCCTTTATGGGCACACATCAAAATAAAGAAGATTAAAAAAAATAAGTTAACAGAAATCAATCACAGAGAAATGCACAGTTAAAAAAAAACAACAAATCAAAATTAGCTACAAATTATCAGGCTATTAGCTTTGAAAACAGAAGCATAGGCACCTTCTCCCAGTCCACACACTTGTGTGTTTTAAGACTGGAATCAGTGTGTCTCTCCTGTGATACATTTAAAAGTTTTCCTTTCAACATCTAGCAAACATATCTAGTCTGCATAGTATTCCATTATAACTGTCAGTTACAATAGCTACATGCCAAGCACTGATATATTTATGTGAATATATGATTCCTATTGTTCATGACACTGAAGCAGCGAAAAGAGAGAAGATCAGAAGATCTCAGGTCCTGAGAAAGCAACTGCAAGTATCCTCCATAATTGCTTTAACTGGAGTTTCTCACCAGCACGTAACAAAAGCTGAGAGAAACAATTTAAGCCACTTCAGCAATGGTAGCAATTCCTCATCACCAAAGGCTCCAAGAATAAATTAAGAAAAAGTCTGTCTAAGGACACCTGAGATTTAGTTACTAAAATAAAAAGTGGTGATAATTCATGGTTTCGGTAGTTTAGTACAAAATATGCTGTGTTCTCTTTAATTACATGAAAATATTTAAGTTAGAACAGCTTTATATCTAAAAAGAGCAGTCTTAAATCAAAATAAAAGTACACAGTTCAACGCTATAAGATCAACATTAATTATTCTGCTTCTAGTCTCTTTGTGTCAACTCACCAATACCTCGAGGACATATTTATGCAGATGAATAAGCACATAAACACTGTACTTAGCAGGTTGCTCTTTCACAGACAAATACAGCCTTTTAGAGAAGGTATAAGAAACTTGCCACTCTTCACTGTAAGCAGAAAAAGATTTCTATTCTTTGACCAAGCTTTAAAATCTGACATTATTCTTTTTATTATCATCATACTCAGAATTGCCTGACATAGTAAACTGATTGCTGATGATACTAAACTGGAGGGAGTGGCTGACACACCAGAAGGCTGTGCTGCCATTCAATGAGACCTGGACAGGCTGGAGAGTTAGGCAGGGAGAAATCTAATGAAATTCAACAAGGGCAAGTGTAGAGTGTGAAGGTGATGGAGCACTGGAACAGGCTGCCCAAATGGGCTGTGGAGTCTCCTTCTCTGGGGACATTCAAACTCACCCGGACAAGTTCCTGTGTGACCTACTCTAGGTGGTCCTGCTCTGGCAGGGGGGTTGGACTGGATGAGCTATCGATTTCGCTTCCAACCGTTAAGATTCTGTGGTACTATACACACATACAGACAGTTCCAGACAAAGATGTTTAAAAAAGAAATTTAAGACAAAGGAAAACATGGATAGAGACCAATAAGTGAGTAAAAGAATGCAAGAGATAACCTGTGTTGAGATAAGAAGACATTTAAATATATGCATGACCTGGGTCGGTGAAAATATAAGTAGGCATCATGACAAAGATGATATTAAAGGAAACCAAAAAAGGTTGGATCGAATGATCTCTCTATGTCTCTTCCAACTGGAGCTATTCTATGATTTGAGCACAATAACAGCAAAAATTTGTGAAAACCCCTACTGATGGCAACAGCTTACCTTTGGAGATGAGGAATTTAAGCAAACAAAAGAACCACCTGCCCAAGTTGCTGCCGGTAGTGGCATCACATGCAGCAACTTGTGAAAAAAAGCATCATATATTGGATCAGCAGAAAAAAGAATTTCTCTCCACTTATATAAAGAGGGACTATTGTTTCCTCTTTGCTATGTAAAAGTGGCACCATCGAAGAAGCATCCCACGGACTGGAGAAGACTGATATATTTTGTTCTAAGAAAAGCTTGCTTAGGATAGATGCTGTTTGCTGTAATGTGCAGATTATTTTTAAATGAAAGAGAGTACATCCACATAATGTTTGGTGAATCCACTCTGGATGGTTCAAAGTAATAAAAAATCCCAATCCAAAACAAAAACACTTCTCTTACCCTGTCTCCTAGGTTTCACGTGTTCTCTTGGCACAGAAAACTCTTTCACAAGAAACAGAACATCTACCACCAATGATTATAACTTGATGGCATGCTCACGTTTGCAGTAAGAAGCGTGTTTGAGGTAAAAAGCACAAGAAAAAAAGGAGCCCATTCTAATCTTTACAGCTGTCCCAGGAAACTTTAAAAAATCCTCTTCGTTTGCAGTTTGTAAATGACAGATTAAGTTTACAGAACAGCTGGTGCTTTTGTCCAATGACAGAACCAAAAAGAAAACAGCTGGAATTGTTCTGCCAAAAGAGACCTAAAACTTGCACAGGCATTAATTCACCTAATTGTAACTATAGGTAAATATAATCAGATCGAATAGCAGTAAAAACATAATGGGCATTTACTCTACTGATGATACAGTAGAAATAGAGGCACACTACTACACAGCTTTCTAGTCACAGTAAGATTCTCTGGTGGTTAATACACGTCTTGACCATTAACAGAAACTGCACAACTGAAGTAGCAGTTCCTGTTTTCCCTTTAATCCAAAATGTAGAGAATCTTATCATATTATCTCTAGTCCAAGACATTCCAGGAAGGTGCACATCTTACTTGAATCAGAAAATCTATTTGTGGATTTAGGACTTGAGCCTATGCTGCTTTTGATGGGGAATGAACATACAACATTTCAGTGATTAAGAGCCAAGAGAATCCTCTTGGCTTCCTAATGTGTACTAAATAGAAAATTGCAGGAATCAAAAAACTACAACCCAGGCTCCTTGCCCACCAAATCACTATTAGAAAGAAAAAAACACCCAAGCCAAAAATAAAACTTATGTCAAGAGTACTAAAGATATAAGTGGCTATGAGAGATCACTTTATTATTTTCAAATCTATCATTACACACATCAATTCCCTGTCCAAACGAGCATTAAAAAGTCAGGAATCTGATTAAATCTTCAAATGAATGTTTCTTCAACTTGTCAGACCTGGTGCTCTGACCTCCTATTCTTAGATCCAGACCTTTTGCTCTGACAATTCCTTCGGGTTTCTTATCTCCCAGTTCAGGACCACACTTGTCAAATTACATGACGAGAGACGGTGATATCATTCAACTGCAGCTAGGAAAAAAACCTTATGTTAAAACAGGGCTTTGGAGAAGCACTGGAAACATCTACCAACTATAACACAGTAGTATGGCCTTTCTCTGACTACATGCAGCAGATGCATCCTGCTAATGGACTGGAGATCAGGCTCACAAGCTGACCCAGGAGGTCACAGAGCTGGCAAGAGGCACAAAAGTCGTTCTGCTAAAGAATGAGATCCAAGCCAGCTTACTAGTGGATACAGAACAACAGCCAACACCAGAAGCCCTTACTAAGTAAGATTTCATGGGTATGAGATTATGAGATCATTGCCTCAGGTCTTAGAGCCAGTTCGGTGAGAAAGACTCGTTCTGGGATTTGCCCTCCTGATATAAATTTCTTCCAGTAAGAAAGGACAGGCCTTCAGCCAGGAAGGGGGGCAAGCCAGGAAGCTGATATCTGTACAATAGCAGCACACATTAGTAAGTGATACATGCTGCCTTTATAGCAATTTCACAGTGTGAGACCTCAAGGCTTCATATTACACAATACTACTTTCCTGACATTAAAAACTGAGCAGAAAGTACAATACACTGTGAACAAAATCAAGTTTGCATAGAAATAATGCTAACAAGGAGGCAATCCAAGGTATATTCTTTAATTTCCATGGGCCATGCTTCATTTTGGTCACAGCACTTGTACAGTCCACCTTTCCAGCATAACTTAAAACTAACAGTGTAGAGCAGTTCATGTAACAAATGTACTGTGGAGCTCAAGAAGACATCTCAGAGACTGATGCAGCTTCAGTATTTTCTGCTCTCAGGACCTGCTCCCAGACTTGGACTGTCCCCTGAGCTGCACCAGTATAGCTGACTGTGAACTCACGCAACTCCTCTTTCCAGACTGTGTAATACACATACACATTCAACCCTTAGGTGTTAGAAATTGAAGGCTGAATGTCAGCACAACAGAAAAGTAATTTCCTTGCTAATGATTTTATTTTCTCACCTATTTAGAGACACTGATCTGGTAAAGCTAATTAATTTAAGGGTCTGGTTCTGACATTGATGATGTCAATAAGTCAGTGTCAAATCCTGAAAACACAAGGCAAAGTGGTGATAAAAAAGCCAAAACATCATATTCAATGTCTGCCAAAACTCCTTGGACACACTGACCTAATGGCAAGGATGAGCAAAGGAGCTGCCCCTCTGCCAGTCTCTTCCCTCTGCAATGATACAAGTAGCTGCTCCTTACAAGTGGAGTGTTGTGAGATTGAATAAGCCGGAAAGCCCATACTCTGGTGTCTCCAATTAGTTGTGAGTAAAAAGTGAAAGGACCTTCCAACACAAATCCAGCACAGATGCTGCAAACTCATGCTACTATTTAGTCTGGGTCACAATGCCTCCAGCTTTATTCCAAAACTTATGCAAAAACCTGAAACCACTTAAGGACAGAGTAAAAACATCTAAGTATATAACAATGAGGTATTTGGAATCCTTGAAGAAAAAGTAATGAGATGCTTTAGTGGCCTAGTGGCAAACAGTCAGAATTTGGGTTTCAGTCCATCTCATCTGGCTTCCTGGATCAACAGCAAGGGAGTGGTTAGAAATATTTTGAGGTGATGAGGAAGGACCCTTATTCTTCTTCTCAGAAGATGGGATATATTTTTTTTTCTTCTAAACTTATTTGTGTTTCTACATGTTTACTGTTCATGTATAAAACCAGAACTCTCTACATGGCAAATGAAAATACGTTCAATCAACAGTGGACACTAAAATGAGGAAACCTGGCTACGATGCTGGGAAGATCTACAAGCAAAGACTATGATTAGCACTCCAAAGCTTGGCTAATGCCTCAGACAGTCTGAATGTGTGTGTCTGCTTATAGAAACAATGTTAGATTTCAACCACAGTAGCTACTATAACCTCACTGTCAAGGAGTGACCTGAAGCAGCCAAGAAACCCTTAATCTAAACAGTCTCACTGGTCCTTCATTAGAGAAGTTTGCTGGCACAGCAACTGCCTCAAATAGTGTGGGTAAAGAAGCCATAATGTCACACAGAAATAGGTATCCCAGTAAAGTCTAAGATAAAAATAGATACCACTGTGTCAGAAGAACACAGCTTTACTCAGCTTAACCTGGCTAATTTGGAACAGAAGGGAGGCAAAAATGTACTTATAGAACAGAAAAAAAAGTCCGCTAACACAAATCTTCCTTCTCTGACTTAGGTACATAGCTGGAGACTGCTAAGGTGGACATAGTGCCTTAAGTATAGCAGCAAAGGCACTTCCCGAGCAGAAATGCTTTAAGAGACACTTATAGAGAAGCACGAGTAAATAAACACGATGCATAAGATCAATGACAATTTTACAGTTGAATATCTTTACGTACAAGGGAACTGGGGAAGTATGGCTACAAGAGATTTTTACTACTAAGCAGGACATCTAATCTGTCCTGCAGGAGCAGCCAAGCATTAACTGCTCCATTCCTCGTAACAGTGGCAGTTTGTCTGATTTATTCTTAAAAACCTCCAGTGACAGACATTCTAGATTAAATACTGTGCTTATACACTGCTGCTCACCCACTTCTTCAATGACCACTTATCATAACTATCCTAAATAAATGTCTTGGTTTGTTTGTTTGTTTTTCTCCACAGAGAAGGAAACAGATGCCTATGCCTAAAGGCTAAACCATACAAGGACAGATGTTTGTGCTCAAATAGCATATGAGATAGGAGTAGAGAAAGACATATGCAGTCTAGCAATAATCGCCCCAGCTTTTATCAGTGAAGATACAGCTTCAGCCACTTCGGCACTCTCTGCAGAGTGAATAAAGAAGCAAATCAGCACCCTTGCATAAGGACGACACTCTTCCCTTGCTTCCTTGCCAAAAGCATTCAAGAGATGACAGGAAAAGAAACAATAAGAGTAAAATATTGGGCAAATGAAGCACTTTGAAAGCACAGGAGAAAAAGAAAGGTCTTGATGCAAACAGAGAGCTGGAACAGGTAGAAGAGGACATGTGGCTGTACAGAATGAATGATCTCAGCACAGGGAACGAGAGCCGAAACGGCAAAACTTCAGAAGACTACTGGGGTAAAGTATTATCTCAGAAAGCCATTGGCAGGGAAAGAGTGAAGGCCTAATCAACAATTTTCAGAGAAGAAAGATGCAGGAGGTACATTATGGGGTGGTAGATGGTATAACCATGCACCACAGACATGGTGTGAATCTGAGGAGAGAGGAGTTACAGACAGCCCCTAATGTTAAGGTAGCGGACAGAGATTCTAGTTCCTTCCTGAAACCCTGGGATATGCAGCCTGCAAAAGATGCTAAGACTGCACCTCCTAAATACATGGCAAGTCAGAGAAAGGAGTTCTGACCATTAACAGGGAAGTGAAGGCCTTTAAAACAGCTTGAAGTGCAGCGAAGAGTAATATTTATATCTGAAAATACTAGCACACAGAAAAGGGAATATTTTTATTATCTCCTGGTCTTTCTGTAACAGATTTTCAAGAGAAACAAAATGTACTCATAGTGTCATTGTTATTAAAATCCTTGGCTAGAATAAGGAGCAAGAATTTTATTTTCTTCTGCTTTTGCTTTGACACTTCACAATGCTCTCCTGCTACAAAGTACACATGAATATCTGCCATGGCAAAAACAACAAGCACAGTTCTTGACTTTGGCTTGTCTTTCTAAAGCAGCACATAGTATTTTAATATCAAAAACATTTTTATACAGCTTCAATGTTAATGCTTATTTGAAAAAAATTAACAAGGTAGGTATTAAAAAAGGTTGTGTCACTGAACAGCTTTTACATGGTCATTAAGTCATTTAAATTTTCACACCTCCAGGAACAGTTTCACAGACATTAGAAACTATCCTAAACTGGTTCTGCTGCTGGGAAAAAAAAAAAAAAAGCTCCCTCTCCTTTAGGCAGAAGAGACTGAGTGCAAAACATTAATGGGCTCTCTTGGTTTTGGCTGGACAGAGTCAATTTTCTTTGTAGTAGCTGGTATAGGGCTGTGTTTTGGATTTAGTGTAATGTTGATAACACACTGATGTTTTAGTTGTTACTAAGTAGCACTTATCCTAAGTCAGGGACTTTTCATTTTCCCATGCTGTGCCAGTGAGGAGATGCACAAGAAGCTGGGAGGGAGCATGGCCAGGACAGTCGACCTGAACTAGCCAAAGGGCTATTCCATAACACTGAATGCGTACAGAAACTGGGGAGTGGGCTGGGAGGGGCTGATCACTGCTTGGGGACTGGTTGAGCATCAGCCAGGGGGTGGTGAGCAACTGCATTGTGCATCATTGTCTATCTTAGGTTTTATTTACCTTTCTATTTTTGTTATCATCATTAGTAGTAGTAGTAGTATTTCAATTATTAAACTGTTCTTTTCTTAACCCAGGAGTTTTACTTTTTTTTCCCTTTCTGATTCTGCCCCCCTATCTCACAGGCAGGGGAGGGAGGAGTGAGTGAGCAGCTGTCTGGTGCTTAGTTGTCAGTTATGGTTAAACCACGACATGGACTCAAGCAGCTAGGTGTACTGTAGCCAGCTGAAAAGGAACAAGAGGTTGGTGAAGTGGGAAGAAAAAAAACCCTAGGGATTCTGAGCTGTGTATTGGTAAGACCAAATAACCTTAGATACGGGATTAAGGTTCATCAACAAAGTGGCTTAGATGTATCATCAGCTAGGTCTTACAAAAAGAAAGGGAAGTCTTCCCTTTGTCCCCTTTTCCTCATTTGTTCTCATGGTCCTGTGTGATGCTTGTCCATTAGCTGGCTAAGCCAATGCACTCTAGGGTTATAGGAGCATCACTGGCAGCAGAAAGGAACACAGAATATGTCCAGACCTGAGTAACACCATGCACTCTCTTTAACTAAAATCAACTGGCTAAGATATGCCATGAAACCATACGCAGGACATGAGTTTTAGAGGTTTTTAGGGTTTTTTTTTTCAACCCCATTCAGTTAGCATTTTAACAGATACATAGCTTACTGTCATCATAACAACAGAAGTAGTCATTCTTATGAAGCTATCACTGTGAAACTGTGTCATTTTCCAGCATCTCAGATCACAAAACCTTATGTGTTGCCATGTTCTTATACAAGTTTGGACATAGACTGTCTTGTTTTTACTGTCTCACATCTGTTCAATATACACTATTGTCTTTTGAAGTAGTTACTGGAAAAAACCTCAAACATTAGTACTTACAGTTCCAGGCCTTGTGAAGTCAATACTTTGTGCCACACTTTGTCTCATCTGATTGCTAAACAAGCGAACATAAACATTTTGAAGATATTCTGATGTGATCTAAGAAATAGGAAACACGAAGAGAGAACAGAATTATATCCAAGAAATGTTTCTACATTAAAGGTTGTTTCTTTTGGGCTTTTTTTTTTTTTTAAGAGGGCATGAAATCACACAGCTGAGACTCATGGATGCAAGCACAAGGTATATACTGCAACCACAGTTCTGTTCAGAAATTAAGAAAACTGTAAACTCTCTTCATCTGGGAACAGTTATGCCATTCACAAGAATAAACTAAACGCTTTCAGAGAGTCTAAAAGCAAAATGGAATTTGTCACACCTATGTTTGCAAACAGATTTTCCTCAAAAGGTAAGTTGTCAAATGTTAAGTGTGAAGAAATTCTGTGCTTTAGACCAGACAATGATATGCTGATGTGCTGTCCAGCTAAAGAGCAGTACTTACAAAAATGTCTTGTACAGCAGAGAGAATAAATATGAGTTACACAGCGTAGCAATTTGTGTTTCAATGCAAAATGTCTCAGCAGGTTTAGGGGGAAGGTTTTGTTTGTTTGGGGAAATACACATCACAATAGAACTGCTTCCTTTCAGAACAGTTATTTGCTTCCCTAGAACAGAGGACTGAGATTACAGAATGAAAATAGGGACGCCAACAGTCTCAACTATAGCAAGACAACAAAAGCCTTCAAATTCAGAATGCTGTAACTTCAGCGTGACTTTAATCAATACCGAACTCCACTTTGGATTCAGAAATGACAGAAACCAAGATTCATGATGAAAGAGCCCCCTCAGCTGGACACACTGGGGAAGGATGAAATGACTGCCCAGCACACGGCTTGCAAAGGAAATGAAACAAGCACCCGCAACAGAAGATAACCAGTGCCTGGTTCCTTCACCACGGAAGGTAAGAAGGTATCAGCTTGGAGAGCACTGAAGTATGAAATAACAGGCAGCAAATGAATGACTATGTGTTTCTTATTGTTATCGAAGCTCATGTGACAGGAGCAGAAACCTTTCCCAGTCTGCTGTAAAACAAAACCCACATCTACGGGCAAATTCTTCCTTGCAGTTGCAATGTGAGCAGACAGTGATCCCAGATGCAGAGTAACAAAGTACAACACATTCACACTGATGACAGGAAGAAGGTACATACTGACTGTTCATCAGGCAGCACAGGAGCTCCTAAGTCATTCTCTCTGCTAACAATCCACTGCTTCTTTAAAAGCATCTATAGGCCACTAGTATATTCCATAAGAATAATCTTCAGGCTATACAGAAGTTATAGTACAGAGGCATGCTCGCAGAGAAGACAGCACAAAAGGTGAAGCATAAAATCGTCTTTGCATGAAAACATGCCCATGAGAAAGCTGTACCTTCTCCAGTCACACACACGTCTTGTTTTATGCGCATTCACTCCTACACCAGTTCCCCTTAGTAATGAAATTTGCAAGTTCATCTGAGCAGGAGAGAAATCAAAGCTTTTCCTCACCAAAATTTTGGACGAGAAGATTGTCTCCACCACAGTGTAACTTAAAACAGACCTGGCAGCAGTTTTAAATATACAACCTCTGATGGGCTGGATTGCAGTCAGTAATCAGAGAAATGCCCTCTAATCACTGCTGATGCCAACACTCGAAAGGAAACTCTCACAAGAGGTCCAACATGTCTTGTGAGATGGTGACAGTTTCTTCCAAGATTTCTGAGCTCATCTTCTGCACTACCCTTATCCTAGTGCACAGGGGCAACGGAAGAACCTCTCATCCAAACTGTTGTGTTTCATTAGTAAAGAGACACAGTACTTGGAGAAATGCTTGTAACTATGAAGCTTATTTCACATTTTAGTGGCATTCTCGCTGCATTATCTGGAGGTTGGGACTCATCTGAGTCATGTCTTACCATCTTGCCACTGACTGTGGCCTTCAAGGAATCCACCAGCTCTGCAGTGACTCCGATGAGATTATGGTAGTCTGCCTGTATTTTGTTAAGTTGTTTCTGGTAGGTCATGCTCCTGTGACTAGCTTCCAGTAACTGTTCATGAAGCTGTTGCAGCTTTTCTGTGAGGAGAATGATAAAAAAGAAATTACATTGCCTTTTGAACCAAAAAGATAAAAGAACCCATATTCATTTTTACTGCTCTGAAGAGTTGACTTCAACTGCTGTGGAATTACTTTTATTCAAGGAGCAGAAATGCACTGCAAGGATAATTCCATACTGCTAGTGTGATATCATCACAATGGCTACAAGTACCTTAAACAAACAGTAGCTTCACAGTTACAGCAGCATTACAACTACTAGACATCACTGAATACACTTGTGTGGGCATCAAATCTGAAGAATATGTGACAAATTGCAGCTCAGGCTCGGTTAACTGAACTTGCTATCTGCAGATGTGATTCACATCCTATCTTCTGTATCTACTAAATTAACAGTGGGTAAGAAATATTGTCACTCTGAGCAACTGGAAAGGTCAAGCTGCCACTTCAAAGATAAAACAAGAAAACAGGAGACTGACAGGACACAGAGGTTTATGTCAGTGTTTGTTAGATTATACTGTGAGGCTGTGTATTTTCTGTAGTTAAGGCATAGAATTAGACTGCTGATATTTAGATCATGTAGTGCTTTGCTTATTGTAAAGTAAATATGAAGACTTCTGTTTTTTAAGGAAAATGGTATGACTCAGGAAAAAAAAAAACCCAAACAACATGCAAGTTATCCAGCTGCTCATTCGCTCTTAAAATATTCACTGAATTCTTTGAAGTCATGGGGAATGCTCTGTTTCATTCTCTACTTCAATACAAATTATTTCAGGTGAGTCCATCATATCCTGGTTGCTGGTAAGCTATATTAGTTACTTCTAGTACCTTCAGTTCCTGAAAATAACTAATTTTTTTCTTTTATAACTGCCTAATATATTTTTTAAAAAGTCTATTCCTGATAACATTTTGTTCCTTCAAGATCAATTACTTTAGAGACAAAAGAAGCAAACTAGGCACTACAATCTGCATCCTCCCTCCCTGTCTCAGACGTCATCAAAGTATTGTTTGTACGTGGAAGTCAGGCACAGAAATTTGGAGCTATGTACCACAGCACCCATCCTCAGGACTGGACAAAACTATGAAGGGAAACACAATCATTCTGTTGTACTCCTGATGTTTATGTATTTTGTTAGAACATTATGTTTTAAATTAGTTTGCTGAGAAGCCAGCATTGCTCTAGTGTTGTGAAAATGGCATCGTGCCCATCTGCAAACAGACTGAAGATTTACCACTGCACTTTCTGCTAAACCATGGGCAGGAATCAGCTTGACTACAGAAGCAGGATTTGTTTCCACAGGTTTCAAATTTTTTGGAGTTAGAGCAGAGCATTCCAAACAGCCCAGTATGTCACAGTTTAGGTCCAAACAAACCCAAAGGGAAGGAAAACAAAGTAAGTAACAAAGATGTGAAATTGGGAACTAGAAAAACTAGTTCTTGTTCTGCCTTTGAGCAGACTTTGCCCTGAATCTTTGAGGAAACCATTACCCTCTCTAATGATTCACTATCTAAAGACATAGATTGTATGTTCCTGTAAAACAGAAACTTTGGGAAGCACAACTGCTATAAGCAGAAATCTTGGGGATCTTCATCTGGATGAAGAATCCTAAGCAGTACAAAGTTTCACCACACAGTTATGCTCTGTGTTTAAAAAAGGTTCAGCATAAAATACCTAGCAGCTATGATAAACAAGTTCTGGAAGATTTTGGTGTAGTTATTAAATGATTGTCCCTTGCCATTTGCTACTCTGCTTTCCAGACTCAGGCCCAAACCTCTGCTGTCCCATGGAGGCTGGCATAGGGGCAGTAATCTTCAAGAGAGGGAAAAATGGAGAGTGGAAGTGCTGTCTTAGCACCATGGTTTATTTGGTAGAGTTTTCAGAAGCTTCTACAATGGTGACCAAGTTGTATTGCAGGTAGTGACCTAGCAATCATGCAAAAATATCTGCCAAACTTTTGACAAACTGCTTCAAAACCACATGGACAGAAGAGACACAAACCTGTCAGGAAAATACTACTCAAATGGAACTACATGTAAAGCTTTCATTACAAATTAAAAAGACCAAAGGCATTAGATTGCTCTACAAATTCAGATGTCAGGAATTGCTTTAATAACTTGACAAATTTTATGGATTTTTTGGGTTTCTGACATAGACTCTTTTGTCTCATCTATATTAAAAGCAGTAGTTGGCAAATAGCTGATTTTTACTTTCAGAAAATTTAGCAAAATTATTCTTTTAACCAAAAATGTTCATTAATAGACTTTAGCTATAAATTATCAGTCTTAAAATAATGCATGGGATACAGAAGGTACCCTTTCTTCTAATTTATATTTTTCCAAAATCTATGAGTTAAGGGGAAAAAAAAAAAAGCAGTTATTTTACCCTCACAGCTTCCTCCCCTCTAGGAATAGCTGCTTTCTGACAACCACTCATGAATAGCAGCATTCTGCACCTGCAGGATTTGTGACTGACATCTGATATCAAACTGCAAATCAAGCCACTCTACCGATATTTGTCTTATACTTTCTAGGAGGGAGCCAAAACTTGCTTGAAATAACAATATAAGACACAGATCCTGTCCAAATCCATCAAAATGCACTTGGAAAAAAACAAACAACAGAACATTATAACAGCTCCCAGTAACACTAAGTAACCTTGCTGAGTGTCAAACATTGTAATTCTTAAAGCTGTTAAAACCATCTCAGCTGCAATCAATATTCATCAACTTCAAAGGTTAAGAGAGCTTCCAAAGACGATCCCAATTATTCTTTCTTGATAATAATCATCCAACTTTGATTCTATTTTTATTTCACAGCCATCACTGCTAAACTGCTACCACAGCTTTAATATGATATGCTCAGAAAGGAGAATATTTTTCTAAACCAATACAAGATTCTGAAAGCAGTTCTCACATAACCCTAACCACTCTTCAGCACTTTATTCCTTTGCCTAGATGAGCAGATTAGAATACGTTTTCATTTAACTGTGATACAACTCATTTGATTCAGAGTTTTCCAGTGGATGTATCTAGAGCATGACTTTCACTCAGAGGAAACTTGGAAGCATAAGTCATGAAACATAAACCTACTCATTAATTTGCTTTTTTTTCCATAGCCCAGTGGGAAAAAATTTCAGTGATGAAAAGCTGTGTTCCAGATGCAGTCAGCAGGAAAAACTACATAACCAAAACTCAATGCAGCTCATGAATTCTAGTCTTGGCAACTAAGAATCAAGATCCAGCTTACCCTTTGTTAGACCCAGGGATTATCAATTCTAAACACTAGTCTTTACTGAAAAAAAAAAGAGAGTAAAAGAGAGGAATTGCAAAGTCTTGACATATCTTGTTTTTTTGTATCACTATCTTTTCCCATATAAGTAATTTTACTAAAAAAGGAAAAGTATTTCATGAAAGTTTCTCTTCCTGAAAGAGCAGGAAGATTTCATGTTGATATGTAGCTGACCCAAGTACAGATGAAGAGCTGGTCCTGTGCTGCACCATTCCCCTTTTGCATTCCTGCCATATCCCCATAACCAAAACCAGACAGATCAGGGAGCCACCAGTTCAGGTAAAAGTTAATATTTAGTTGTTTAAAATGTTTAATCACTGTCATCAGAGTCAGGACTGGGAAAAACGAAAGAGTGCCTTTTAGAGGCAGTTCACATTCATGTGACCTTGTAGCAATAATTGAATTGTACCTATAACAGGAATCAGAGTAACACAACACATATGGCTTCTCTATTTCCCGCTCCCAGGCACACCTCTAAACACTGACAAATGTTTTCATCATAGGATAAGCTTATAGAAGAGGGAAAAAAACCAAACTCTGGACCTAATATCTACCAAACCCATTATTCATATGTGGAGGAAAAGAAAGCAAAATAAAGAAGAGATAATTAACCTCCTGGATTAGGAAGACACAATGTACAGTACAGCTTGTGACTCTGCCAAAGGAAGATGTCTGGTATTAAGCACCATCTGAATTACTGCCAGCACTTTTGCCTGCTCTCCCTGTATGTAATTGCCAAGACTTTTTGATGTTTTGACTCCAGTTCCTATGAGCAGACAAGGAGTTACACATATGCACATAATTCCATAATAGGATTTTCTTTCTAAGTGAGAGATTGCTTGTCATTCTTTACACCAATTTACCTATAACTCAAACATACTTCCTGAACTTGTGTTTGATCCCTGTCTCTCTAATCTCAGCTCATCCTCACACACTTTGCTGAAAGCACTGACTCTGGCCAGATTGAGTTCCTGCATCAATGCTCAGGAGTTGTAGGTCCCAGAAGCTGCTGTCAGACTGTAGTGCTCTTCTGGTGATACTGAAACAAGTTGCCTTCTTTAATTGCTTATCTAATTTCCATTAAAATTACTATCCATATACTAAACTAGCATGTCCCACATTAATAGTCAGACTATAGCAAATCTTGACAGACAGGTAGGTCACACTTCTGTTGTGCAGCAGCCTGACACACTTCTCCCCCAAAACAGTAAAAGAATGGTTGTAAACTCATCTACAGATCTGTAATGAGGCAGCGTAAGGGACAGGAGCTGAACACATTTCCAAATACTTTATTCCCTCTGTCCATTAGCACAGAGTACACACTAGAGGTCTGAAGCTCTCAGTGCAAGGTGCCAACCATTCTGCAATTCTTCTCTTTTCAGCCAAACTGAAAACATATTTGAGAGCAGTAAGTTAAGCACAAACTGCCATATAAATAGCTTTGAAAGCCATCAGGTATGAAAAGTGGGTTTTTTTTTGCAAATGGGTAAAAAGTCAGACTGTAAGAGGTTCATCAAGCAAGGTAAACACACTAAACTCTCCAGAACACCCTCAAGAGCTTATGTACAACCCTACCCAAGATTGAAGCGCTTCAGTATGTTAGACTAATGACTGGTGACCATGTAAAAAAGGCTGTTTTCAGGACTCTCTGCCATACTGCTCTTTATTCATGTGTTGCCTATTAATTTTCTTTGCATTTCTCCTTCACTGATAAGGTAAACATCCTCCAACAGCAAGTATGTGCTGTGGATCCCACGTCATCTGAACAGCAAGCTGCAAAAACAACTTCTCAGATCCAAAAACTTCCATGAGAAAGGCCTCAGTAACCTTTATAACGAAAACCCAGACTGACTCAGCCTCAAAGACACATAATAGATCTACAAACTAAGGCTGACCTGCATGGATCTAATCCCATGGCAGTGCCTTGACTTGTACAAAGCACAGGACCTGCCCAAATAATTAGGCCCAAAATAATTCAGGTTAAATCATGCAGTTATTTCTTTTTAAGCAGAGTATGGAATTATTGCCTTCAGGAAAGTCCAGCACAAGGAAAAGGAGTAACTAATGGAAAATAAAAATCCACGAAGATGTTTCTAATAGTCAATGCAAGTCTAATGCAACACAAGACACAAACTAACAAAGAAAATACCTGGGACTCACAGTTTGAGATGAGCCTAACGGTCTCTTTAATTCAATCTACAAATAGTAAATCCTCAGTGTAAAACTAGCTTAAAATAACTCATGAGGAAAAGTCATTTTAGGAACCCACCTGGGCTCACACAAATCCCTACTGACAAAAAGTCAAGTGAAAAAAAAATGCATACAAAGTAGATAAGAATGTAAGTTCTATTTAATGAATTGATTTTTAAAAAGGTACATACTTCCAGTGCCATCAGCACCTAAAGGGGTGCAGTACTGAAATAATTTCTTTAAAGGGTCTCAACACACATATTTAAATGTGTATGAACAGTTTACCTAAAAATGCAACACAGGACAAACCAATATGTAATATTCCAGGAGTTTAAACAAGATGAGTGAATAGGAACAAAAATCAACTTCTTCTAAGATGGTCAGACAGTCATCAGAATAACTGAATAAGAAGTGAAATCTGGCAGGCACAGATAGGCATAAGTAGGTATGAGAAAGGAATCTGAGAAACTTACCTTCACCATAAGTAAAAATGAAGAGCTGGTATATACTTTGTACAGAGTTCTCCATTTGCTTTTACCATATCTCAGGACAGAATAGATGTAAAATATAAGTACCACTACTAGGCTCTCTCTCATTTCTAGTGCCTGCCTACACTCAACCCTACTGACTTCAAGCAGTCTAGCAAAAACTATCACCAGGACAGGGGTCTGGATTTCAAAGGATTTATAGCTATGCATCACTAGTTTCCCCATCACTGCAAGCAGACTTTCCATGACTACTATAGCCCCAAATGATCTTACACAATTTCCTTACCACAAACAAAATTTACCTTTGTTGTACTGTCCATTCTCCTTCTGTTGTACAAGCAGGAGCAGTTCAGGAAGATGCACATCCTTTCAGTATGTGTTTGTTTACGAGACACAGAATGAGAAATTCAACCAACTGACAAATCCAACCAAGGCAAATATTCCTACTGTCCCAGGCAACTGCCAATGCCTCATGCTTCACAGGACAGCAAGAATAAATGAATCAACTATAAACACTTGTAAGTGCATAATGTACAATGTAGGATTAAGACTTGAGACTTTTTGCTGGCCTTTAAAGATACTAACTCCAGACCTGAAGTATTAACATACAGCAACTTCTAAATGCATTAACACCAAAATCAAAGGTCAAACTGCTGATTTTACATAAAATCAACATACAAATATGCAAGTGTTTTAGGACAACTGGTGTTTTTATACCTAAGAAATATTCAGGGCTCAGTTAGGATCCACTGTTCCATAAAGAAGAATAAGCAGAGAGAAAATTTTCTTCAACAGTTCTATGCCAGGCACCTACAGAAACATCCACAACATGGGAGTGTAAGTAGTGTGTGGATCACTGCTCCCCATCCTGGCAAATGGGCAGGAATGGAACAGAAGGAATATCATTTCCAGCTTATCATTCCATACCAGCATGGCAACATGCTGCTTTAGAATAAAGTAAGACATAGCAGGAAAATGACTTTCAACGTCTCCTGTTTAAAAAAACATGGAGGGGAAAAAAGCCAGAAGCAAAGACTCCAATTCTCTCTACCTCTCTTTAACTATACTGACCAAAAATGAAGCAAATTTGTCATATAGCTAGTTAGTTTGAAAACTAGGACTGACAACACAGCTTAAATAATATTGTTAGAAAAACAATGCAGTCTGAAGCATAAGTTATTTAGTAAAACAATAACTTCTGGGACCTTTAAAAGCCTTGGAAAAGTTCAGCTAGTCCCTGCAATGGCTAATTGAAAATATTTAAATTTACAGGTGCTAAGAAGTTAGGACAGCTCTTTGCCTTCAGGTATCCTGTACTTCATATGTGGAAACAAAGAATGGTCATATAATAAATATGCAGGTTCAGATGCATCTACACATTGCCTTTACATAACTTTATCTTTGAAGTGTTTTCTCAAAAGGATACAAATAAAGTGAGAAGTCGAGGAGTCTGTCTGGCTTTAAGACTCAGAGACAGGAACTTTTCCAATCTTTTCCTTAAATCCAATGTCCAAGAATCCTTGAAAAGAAAAACAAATGATGACGGTTGTTCAGCAAATACGTACACTCTGCTGGAAGCACTGTCTGGATCCCAGCTAGCAAACAAGGCAGCCAGTGATGCCTTGAAAAGATTTCCCGTTCACTGTTACTGAATTGAATGTGGCTGCTCACTACCCATAAAAGTGTACAGAAGTTAGAAGACAGTTCATAGTATTATTTCTAGACAAGAGTTCTTTTTAGAAGCTTTTTTCAAGTGTAACACTATCCTATAGTGTTGGAGCCTACAGTGTACACACGTGCAACAACTGCCCCTTTAAACTGTACCTTTAATACACAAGCAATTCGAGAAACAGGAAAAGAGACTAATATGAACTTTAAATGTATTAAAGAGAGTACTAAATGAATAGTTTTCCATTGCTTAGTTTTCAAAAAGTAGTCAGTGTTGTCATCTTTCATTCCTAAGAAGATCTGGGAGTTATGAATTTTGTCAGTAACTATTGCAAGAGTCACAACGTGACGTCAGTGGTCAATGGTTCTAAAATGTGGATTACAAGAAAAACAACTCATTTATGAGAAAGAGACCAAAAAATCATCCACTAACTGGAATGTTGTCTTCTGCCTGACATAACGTCTTGTGAGCACAAGAAAATAGTAATTGACGTGTACTTTGGCTTTTTTTCCTAAGAATTCACTGAATACTCCCTTTTTTTCCCTATGTCAACCATTCAGTTAAGCTAGTTCCTGCTTGACAAAAAGCTAGCCAACAGGTGCAAAAGCAGTATCTTCCAACAAGAGGCAGGAGCTTCCTAAACATACGGTTGGATATGTAGGTGTTGCAAGCTGCTCTCACAGCTCCGATTCACCCTTGTTTCGCTGGGTGCTGGACAGCATATAGAATTTACTTGATGCATTCACCAATTCAGTATCCAGACAGTGGTGCACCACAGTATGCTGTATGTCACCAGAGGAACCACGTCTCCTACAGAGAGCAGTGTATGTTATTTTTCAAGATGCATTACACAAACACACAGGAACGCCGACTATATAAAGCATCAGATGCCTGAGAAAAAGAAAAGCCCTAAGAACACTGCTTAGTAGATCAGTGACTCACTGCTGTTCTTTTTCAAACATAGAACAATCTATGTTTTAACACTAACATGGAATAAGCTGTACAATTCCCACAAGAAAATAGGAGTGACTGTGGACTAGAAGCTTGGAGACTGAGTTAAACTTTGTGAATAAACATGAGGTTCTTGTTTTAGAGAAGGCATTACAAAAACCCAAAAGCTGTTAGGTATAATTAAAAACAAACATTGTCACATCCCATCTCTAAGGTCAATCAGTACTTCTCATTATTTATAGCTAGTCCCAAAGGAAAATGGCAGTATATGCCTTTTTTTGGTGTTAAACTGCAGCTCCTCATCAGCTGGTACATTCAAAGTCAGCCCTAGGGCAAATATCATTTCAGCTTTGATTTGATTTGATGTCAAAAAATGTGTGGCTGCAACGTAGGCTGAAGTTATTCTTCTTACCACAACAACTACCCACAGCTGCTTAGGTAGGCCAGCCCAACTGTCTATGTGGTAGGATGGTGAAGCATTTCAAGCCTATAACACTGCAAAATATTACACAAACAAACGTATGCACGTGTGCATGCATACACAGGAGCTGCACACACAGTCCCAGGCAATAAAACACATCAGTTCCTCCAACCAGCCCAAGTGCAAGCAGGTAACCACTCGTTTCTAGTGTAACCAAGAAGTTAAAGTGCAGTTTTGCACTGTAGGAACAAGCTGTCAGCAGGTGAAATGGTGGCTGTACCTTCCTCACAGGTTTGGACATGGCCTCCTGACCCTCTACCTGCATGGTGCCCAGAAAGCAGTCTGTTCTTGTTAGCCCTTCATTGACTGTAGATGACCACGACATTGAAAGTACATGTACAATTAAGACCTATTCTGAAGTTCAAGCACACTAACTTTCACGCTCTCTTCTCCCCTTGCACGTGCAAGAACTGAACTTTGGAACAGCCATTTAAAGGCAAAGGCTGAAACATACTTAACAAACAAATTAACCAGGAAAAATGCCTGTAGCAGGAGTCACCAAACCAAAATGCACAGATGTGCTTTTACAGCAATTTTTCGGAGCGAGGCTGGGGCGGGGGGGAGGAAAAGAGTCTCAGAACACAGACAACACTGACTCATCCTCTGTTACAGGAGGATTACTTAGAAACTTGGCTTACTCTTTTCCACATGAAATGAAACTGCTTCAGTGTCCTTATGCCTAGCTATCAGCTTTTAAAACCAGCTGTATATATACACAGATAGTGGAGTTGGGCAACAACCTCAAAAAAAGTGAACTACTTGATTCCCAGAAGCATGTTTATTCCAGGGCTGTGTGGAAAGGAAGGAGAGGCAGCAATTCATATTTATGGACACAACACTGGCATACCATTTAGAACTCAAGCAAATATAAAGCATATATTTAAGATGGCACTTTGTCACTGATAGCACTCTCACAACCATTCTTCCACCAAATACATATTATTTTATGGTTGTACCGTTTCTGTTAAAGGAAACAATAAAAGCAGCTACCAAAGGACACATAATTCTGTATCTATCAGCCCATAAGAAAAGCCATCACAACCACCTGCTCTGCAAAACAAACACTTACCTGGAAAAGTTCTTTAAATGAAGGATGTACCAGGGGGTTTGGAACAAAAGGCAAAGCATAGAAGGGAAGAAACTCTGTAGTCTGGCTCAGTGCAGCTCCTTTTGTTTCCAAGAATGCTTTAAAATGAGACATCCTTTCCTCAAGCTCAGCCTTGTCCTAGGAAACAAAGCAGCATATTGATTTAAAAAACTACCACTCTGGATGCACTGGAAGCTGGAAAATACAAGCATTACATTAACATCGAGTTTGATGCAATACATTAACATCAAGTTTGAAATCACTGAGTATTTGTTATCTAAAAAGCCATCTTTATTTAACTAGAGAGTATTATGTCATGTGCTCACCACTCAAAAAAAGAAAAATTAAACCACTGTTGCTGTTTCTGTCACCCAGGTGCAACAAAAGAAGAGAGACAATTGCTTTTTGAATGTAAACTATTCCTGCCCACTTCAGGCTAGGTTTCTAAAGCAGAAAGCCATTTCCACACTCAGGGCAGAGAGGAAATGCTTACTTTAGCTCTGCTTTGTTTCAGTGATCCCTGCTGAACCAAAAAACCATTCACAGGGCACTAGGAAGGCAAGCTGCACAAAGAACAGACCAAAAGCTCCTTAGAGGCTGGAAAACATGCTGAAGGCATCGAAATACTCCTGTAGCAGCTGACAGGTGTAAGGCAGGAGCTATTAAGTTCCTGGCTGATCTGTCTGACTCCAGGCTACTTAGATGTTTCTTCATCAAAAAACATCCCACTCAACAGACAATTTCTGACAGCTTGGAATTTTCATTATGAGACACTGAAATGGTCAAGATTCAGCTTTGCCATTTTATCGGAAATGTTTATATTTCAACACACAGCTTCAGTCCAAACTAGATGCAAAAATAAGTGTTTTACAACTAGAGGTGTGAAAGTATCAGCATGCTGGTACTTTAAGATACTAGTTAAAATACTTCAAGGAGCTCTAAGATAAGGACATCTCCAACTTCCATCCCTGTACTTTACAATACAAGGGGTATGGTTCAACCAAAATGCAGATTGTAGCCTAAAAACTGGATACATATTCTTCTTAGTAAACCTCCCCTCCCCATCCACGCTAAAGACAGGTAAATAAACTAAGAGAAGCAAAATCAATTTGAAGTTTGAACTGAGAACTAAACTTACAGGCTTTCCCACAGAATGTTTTAAGAGGTAGGTGGCAAAGTGTATGTGAAGATAAAACTCCAGCTTCTGAGCATCTGGCTCATCATCCTGGACTGAAGACGAAATATACTCCTCCCAGAGCTGGAAGAAAACTTTTTGATCACCATTTTCAAACGCTGTGAGCAGATCTTTCTGCAAAAGGGAAAAGCATTCAGTGAGAAACCAAACACAGAACAGGTACATTTTTTCAACAGCAGGCTAGTGAAAGAATTCAAGTGCCAGCCGAACACTTTGAATTCAAACTTTTACCCCAAGTCTCTCACCATTCAATGACACCTAAGCATTCTTTCACCACCTATCTTCAATATGTTTGACAGCCTAAATCAACTATCAATATAAGAAGGCCCAAATTCTCAAGCACATCAATCGGGGACCCATCTTTACCATAAAGGAAAAATAAATGCCTACATGGTGCGTGAAAATCAGTCTTACCAAAGTATGGCAAGCTATAAACCTAAAATGGTGTGAACTAGAACTACTGACTCTAGTTCAAAAGGACTAGAGTTCTATCAAAAAAAACCTCCAAAGCCAGTCCAGTCAAATTTGAAGGTTTCTGTACTGGAAGAAGGCAGCAGATGACTTCAAATAATCAAGAATCTGTTCAGACAGTTCAGATAATCTCACTGTTGTAATAATGCACAGAGTGGTCAGTGGCTTTTCACTCTTTTTAATGCTACTCAAAGTATGTGTAAGTGACACATTACCTGGACAGGTGGAGCTTTTGAATCTCTTGAGGAAACACCAGCTGATTTAGGAAGTGGCTTCCCTTTTATTTTACACTCCTTTGTAAATACTTTCACTGTTTCTTCAAATTCAGCAAAATCCAAATACTACAAGAAAAAAAAAAAACATACAGGAACAATACTTTTTTAGACTATAAATGCTTCAATCAGTGACCCAGGAATTGGCAAAGTCCTTCCCAGTTTCTCTGTAGCAGGGTCTATAAATGCCAAAAGACTGCACAGCAACAAACCAAGAGCTGGTAAATTTCCTCCTGCATCATAGAGAATCCTACAGACAATGGAGCACATCCTCTCTGAAAGAGAGATGGCCCATGACTTTGCCAGTAATTTAATTCAAAGAAAGAAGAAAAAGAACTAAAATCCATTAATGCTATATCTTTGTTGAAGAAATGAGTAACTGCCTTGTAAATTATGCCCTCTCATCTCCACAGCAGCAGTCAGACAGTTTGTATTCTAAGCCAAACTGCTCATCTGAAGCTGTGCCTCTTCGTCCCACAAAGTCCAGTCACTATGTTATACACAAATTTCCTCTCCTCTCCTCTCTCCATCTCAGGAGTCTTAGTTACCAGTTGCTGAGGCAAGACATGACATGTAATTTACAAACTTGACCTGGATTCCCCACATTGCCACAGAGAATAGGAAACATTTATTTTCTTTACTATTAACATGAACACTAGTATAGTAATGATTAAGTGCTTAAACCTTTTTAGATCTGTTTTCTGAGATCCAGGAGAAGATTGCAGTTGTGTATGATTTTGCCATTTGGTACTCTTTAGGCAGGCAGTAACTCTCCAGGCTTTTGACAGATGGCCTGGGCACAGTAATGGCCAGTTGTTCCTCTGCAGCACCTGTGGAACCCTGCACTCAGTGGGTCACACAAGCACACAAGGCAGGCGGGTTACATTGCTGGTCTGGTGCCTACTTAGGGCCCTAAATCAGACTACCAACACAGTGTTGATCAAAGGGACGTGGCAGTTTGTGTTCTTGCTCCAAATCATAAATATCCCATTTTAGCCAGTTTATCCAGAAGGCAGAAGCACAGACTACCAGAAAGGTACCTGCCCTTGACTTTTCCCAGGACTGTTTCACCTTTTGGAACACATTCCGATGAGCTCTTCCAGGCAATGTGTGGAGAGAAGCACCTACCTGGGAAAATCTTGCTTAGGCATTAAACCACAGAGACCAGCAGTTTCAGGACTTCATACTGGGCCTTGTCAGCTACAAGGTTTTTATATGGCTCTGTGGTTGTATACATACATGGAACGAGGTGGCAGCTAAGCAACGTTGTAAAGATCTCACTGTTACCACAGGTTAGATGTAAGCCTCAAAGTTGTCAGCTGCTCACAGAATCACAGAGGGGTTGGAAGGGACCGTTAGAGAACATCTGACGCAACTCCCTGCAGAAGCAGGTCCACCTAGATCGGGTCATTCCTTTAATGAAAGTCTCATTTACAACGAACAATCCATGACTCTAGATTGATTCGATCTTTAACTGCTGGCATTTAACAGCCCTTTACAGAGTATGACAGATGCCCATATGAGTTCAGAGTGTAGCAAGCACACGGCCAGACACATGTACACCGGTGCTACAGTGCCTGCCTCTCAGCACAAGCATTACGAAACATTGCTCATTTCAACCACAAAGGAATAAAAAGATAAGGGGGAAAAGAACCCCCAGACCAACCTCTCTCACTAGCCCGAGCAACTCGGCTTCACACGGCGAGTCACCCATCGCCACGCATCCCCGCTGCCAGACCTGCAGCTGCAAAGAAGCCGGGTGTTACACACACACACACACACACACACACAGCGCTCCCCCGCGCCCGCCGCAGCCCGGCCCCGCGGACAAGCCCTGCCCAGGGCTCCCGGGCCCGCTCCGAGCCGCGGCTCCCGCAGCAGCCCGCGGCCACGGCCCGCTCGCCCCCTCACTCGGCCCTGGCCCCTCTCAGAGAGCCGAGAGCGTGCGGCCCTACCGCCTCCGGAGCCAACCGGCGAGAGCAGACGCGGGTTAGCGGCGGCATCCCCGCACCGCGGCCTACCTGCGCTGTCCTGTCCTGTCCTGCCCCGGCCCGGCCCGGCCCGGCCCTGCGCCGCCGCCCGTCGCCCTGGCAACCGCGGCCCGTGGCCCCGCCCCGCATCGGCCCTCGCAGCCAATCCCAGGCCGGGGGACGCCGCGTCACTGCGCGAGGCTGCGGCGTGC
>WBNH01003766.1:0-129935 GCA_013401255.1 Urocolius indicus
AAAAAAAAATCACAAAAAAACCCCAGAAAATTCACTTGTTTCTAATTTTCCCTCTAAAATACTATATAGGTGTTGAAATAGAAAATGCCTGATTTTTAATACATTATACTTCAATCCCTATTAATTAACTGCAGTTTATTACGGCATCTTACGCACTTTAGCTTTATTTTGTGGGTGAATGAAAGAAACTGTTCCCGGATTTGTCAGCTAGTTAGGGAAAATTACCAGGTTTCTAAACCAGCCATCAAGCACTTTAACTAGAAACTGCAGGAGCATTTCTTAAGAAAAAAACCAAGAGTAGTAAGGTGACAATTTTCAGCCAATTTACTGCAAAATGCGATAATCTCTACTACTATTTTAACTAACCTGCGAGTACCACTTAGATGATTTGCTGGGAGTGCGTATTCAATAAACTGCTTGTACTGAAAAGGTAAAACTTAACAAGCTCTCTCCTCTCAGTAATTCTGAATCTTCTACTCTATATGTAGAAATTACAGCCCAATTTGTGGAGAATTCATGGGTTATTTCATTCTGATGAAATTCTGGAAAAGATTCTCCACCTGCTGTGTGAACTCTAGACCTGCAGCTGATCTGCAGAAGTCTGCTGACTGGTCCTGCCCGCTTGTGCGACTACCACCTCCTCTCTCGGGCAGTGGTATCCATCTGCAGCGCTGGTGCGGGTGCATCTTGCTGGGCGTTAAGCTTTTGTTTACCGTTATCCTTACCACGACGTGTGGAAAGCGCTGATTTTACCATTCTAACAGGAACACAAACCGCTCCTTCCACAAAACTCGAAGCCTACCAGTTCCTCGGGACTTTTCATCATTAAGGCATAACCATCAGTAGCTCTCCACCATGCTTCTGGTATTTCCTCAGCAAATTTCCATCTCTTCTTGTTTTCGGCTGGTGCTAGTTCTGCTTTCCCGCCCTGCAAAGCAAAGACCACCGAAGAGCAGACGTTTGAGGGCTGTTTCTCCGCCGGCAGCTGGCGGCATCGCCCTCCCCCGCCGCCACAACACAACAGGCTCAGCAGCGGGTCTGCCACGCTCCACGCCTAGGCAGCGAGTTACCTCGGCTTCGGCAGCGGCTCCCGCAGCAGGGCGAGCCCAGGCCCGCGGGCAGGATCGCTACAGCCGAGCCCGGGCCCGCGGGCAGGATCGCTACAGCCGAGCCCGGGCCCGCGGACAGGATCGCTACAGCCGAGCCCGGGCCCGCGGACAGGATCGCTACAGCCGAGCCCGGGCCCGCGGACAGGATCGCTACAGCCGAGCCCTCCCGCGGCCAAGCGCCGCCCCTGGGCAAAATGGCGGCCGCGCCCGCCGCCGGCTCCGGGCGCTCACGTGGGCGCTCACGTGCGGCGGGGCGGGCGGGGCGGTTTCCGGAAGCGCCCGGCGGAGGCTGAGGGCGGCGCCGGGGCCGTGGCCNCCTGCGGCCGCGGCGGCCGGGCCCCTGGGCGGCAGGCGGGCCCCGGCGCCGCCTGGCAGGTGCGGGCTGCCTCCGCCCGCCTCGGCCGCGAGCGGCTGCGCTGGCAAGTCGTTGGTAGGCTCAGACGCGTTTTATCCCTTCACGCACAGATTTTAAGGATAACCTAAACAAAGTATACGAAGCCATTGAAGAGTCGGACTTCCTGGCCATTGATGGGGAGTTTTCAGGTACAGCCTCACACGCTTTGTGATTGTGAACGGTTGGTAACGTCTGTTCAGGGTCCCAGGTGCTCGAGTTTGCTCACAGTGCCGTCAGTGATGTCTTGAACAGGCTGGAGCTAATGCTACCGCAAAGTGATGAAGCCATTTATATGTGCAAAGCAAGGTTTTAGTCAGATAGGGATACACGTTGTACTCATGCTGCTTTGACTCCCTCCCCACAATAATCTTTTAACATGTTAAGTGATTTTTCAGCTGCAGATTGGTTATAAAAATAAGTTATAGAAGTAATGAAAGCAAGAAATTTGGATAAATAAGGGAGACCCTGCAAGTGTTTGAACAGAGAAAGACAGTAGTTAGAACTTTAACGTTTGTAAACCACGGAGAGTCTATGCCTGAGGGAGTTGCCTTAATGAGTGCTTTAGCTTTGCCATACGGGGTTCAGTCATCTACGAAACATAAATGGGATCAAGATCGCGTTTTGTTTTATGTGGTGCTTATGGGAATGTGGTTGTTGTTACGTTATTGCTTAAGGTGCCTAAGCTATTCAGTAAATCTATGGACAGCGGTCTTCCTAGTTTTAGTTTGACTCTGATTCTGCATTGTATTGCAAAGACCTATCAACATAATTTTACTGGTAGATCTTTTCTTGTTACTGTCATGTTGAATGGGAACCAGACCAGCAGAGCTTTTGTGGCAGCACTTTGCTGCTAGAACGCTACCATTAAACTGCCTGGCTTTTACACTAACATGCATACTTTTACACAGTAGAAAAATCTTCCTCAACTGAAATAATTTTCATGTGTACTTTATATGAAAACTTTTTTCCCTCGCTCCTCTTAAATTACTGGTTGTTGCATTTATTTGCTGTGGCTAAGTTTGAAAAGCATATCCAAAGCAAAATACGTTCTACTTTTTTAGGAATCAGCGATGGACCCTCTGTTAGTGCATTAACCAATGGCTTTGACACTCCAGAAGAAAGGTATCAGAAACTCAAAAAGGTAAAGTGTTTACCTTGACTAAAATGAAAATACTGGGAAAAGGTTAGAACTCCTTAGTTCAGAATGGAGACAATATAGGGACATGTGACAGAGATCTGTAAAATTGAATTGCATATAGCAGAACTGCTTCATTTTATCTACTAACACAAGAGTTGGGAGCGTTGCAGTAAACTTGGAGAAGTCATGGTCAGAACAGACAAGTGATTCCTCATGCAAGCTTTGGTAGATGTGTAGAACTTGTTAAAGGATATTGTGTTAAAATGTATGAGTTCAGAGAGGTACTGAGCAAGAGAAATTCAGTAACACAGAAACCACATCAGGAGTAGGGTCTTTTCCAAACTGCCACCTCCTGCCAGCATGTACTGTCTCTAACAAAACTGAAATTCCAGCTGCCACCACCACCTCTGCCTCTTTGTAGTGCACACATGCACACACACACAAAAGGTGCTGGAAAGAGTTTTGAAAAATAACTAAATGACCACAGGAGACAACGTATGGTGTGTGAGGGTCAAAAATCGAAACTGTGATGTTTTGTGTTGTGAGTTTGGCATTTGGTTTTGCTTGGTTATTTTATTTTACATGAGAGAAATCAAGGAAGAGAAATGTTGAGCATCTCAAGACATATCATGTCCTGAAATGTCCAAGGAGTCAATAAACACTCTTTACTAATATTTTCTTAAGATACATTGTAAGATGAAAGAATTTCTGGTTAGTACTGCTACTGATAAATTAGGTCAACAAATGAAAACACTCTGGAAGAGGCTGTAGCTAAAAAGAACCAAGAAAAAAAAGGCAACACCCCCCTCCCACCTAGTTCCAAACACTAAATGAAACAATAAACCTAACGACCAATGTCTGAAGAGCATCTAGGAAAGGAGAAGATGCCGTATTCTGTTTATATGGCTATGAACCTTTGAGAGCTTTGGGGTGGCTGACGACTCGCACTCTGCAGGCACAGGTTATCTCTGTTGCTCCTTGTGAGAGGTCTGATGTATCAGAACCCAGCCCTAAATTATTTGTTGACACCTTCTTAAAACTTAACTTTTATCAGCTAATAAATTAACTTGTTTGCTTATATTTTGAATCTTTATACTCAAAGATAAGGGGATTATTTTTGTATGCCCTGTTGTCACCCATGGTTTTTTCCTTGTACTCGAATTTAATAATCCAATCCTGTGTCTTCTTTGTGTTTAAAATGGGTGTTTGACTCTCAGGACAAGCAAGATTTTCAGTGAGACCACAGCGCTTTGTTTTCTTGTACACTTGCAGTGGTGTTAAACCTTTCCAGTATTGATCCAACAGTTGCAAAATATTAGAGGACATGATGATAAAGTGCCTAGTGACATCTAGCAAGTTACCCGCTGTTAGCCAACCGGATTAGAAGAATATTGAATGTATTATGATATGTATTTGAAAACTGTATAAAGCCAATGTCCCTCACAGTCTGCTCCCATGTTATGGGGAAGGTAAATGAACATTGAGAAGGAGTCCGATACCTGCTTTAGATGTTGGTCACGCACAGGAGATGCTGCAAGTGGAGAGACATGGGACTCCCAATTCTTGTCTGTTTGTGGAATGGAGTGCATACTACAAATCATCTTTGAGCAATAGTAACATGATTAAGTGAGGATGAAAACTAGTTGAAAAACTCTGGTATATTTACTTCAAAATTAGCAACAGAACAAACATTGGTTAAGAAGGTTGAGATTTGATTAATTTTTCAATGGAGAGAAATCATATTACTTGTAGATATATCCTGGTTACCATTAAGTATGCATGATTTTCATTCTCATGCAAAATTTTCCTTTCCTTTCCAGCATTCCATGGACTTTTTGCTCTTTCAGTTTGGCCTCTGCACTTTTAAATATGATCACACAGAAGAAAAGTATGTTATTCTCTTATTCCTTGTTTTTTTTTAATTGAGGAATTTATGAAGTAATATTGATAAGGTGCATTGACGTGCAACTCATCTTTTTCACAGGTATATAATGAAATCATTTAATTTCTATATTTTCCCAAAACCCTTCAACAGAAGTTCACCAGATGTGAAGTTTGTCTGTCAGGTTAGTAGAAAAACAAATTTGATTTTGCTTGGTTAAGATGTACCTGCAGCAGACTTCTATATCATGTTCTGAACCTGTTAAGATGATTCTTTTTATTTTCTTTCTTGTTTGACTTCCCACTCCCTTCCTTTTTCTGTTTAATCCTTTATTCCCATGTGCTTATCTCTCTTTCACCGCTTCCCAAGCTTTTGCCCCCATTTTACTGGTCACAGAACAAATCTGAGACTGCATTTTGCTTTCTTTAGTTTCTTCTATCCACATAGCTCGTTCTTTTGTCCTTATCCTTTTACTGTATGTATTGTTCTTGTACTTTATGGAAGTTGAAAATAAATAACAGAAGTAGCATAGCTTAAAATTTCTGAAGCTTCTGCAGGGTCACAAACTTGGACTTAGACTTTGGACTTTGTATAATTTCTTAAAGCATAAAAATAACTTAATTGATCTTTTTATGTCACAGATACTCTTGCTGATAATAAAGCTATTTTCTTTTGTTGCAGAGTTCAAGTATAGATTTTTTAGCAAACCAAGGATTTGATTTTAACAAAGTCTTTCGCAATGGTGAGTTGTGGTGGTTGTTTTTTATTTTTCTTTCAATGTCTACAAGATTTATGGTGACATCCTTCTTCATTTTGTGTTAAGAAAGTATTATGAATGACTGCCTTTTTCTCTGTGCAGAAAATGAAGCTGTTATCCTTGTCTATAATTGTGATGGTAGTTGATACCTTTCCAAAAATGCATTGCATAGATTCAGTAGAATAGAATTGCTTTAAATGCTTGGTCATTTATTTTTGTTTGGTGGCTAAGCATATATAGATAAAGTTATTTAGCTGTGTAATGGATTGGTAGTCACATTTTAGAAAAGATATCAGTGCATTATAAAAGATGCTGCTGCAGTCTGTTAGTAAAATGGTGCAGATAGCAAAAAGATGAAAATTTTTGTTACTGTGATCTGCAGCTCTGCAGTCCTCAGGCTCATGTCTTGTGCAGAAGAGGCAGATAGCTCTTAAGCGTCCAACAGTACCAGCTGATCTGGCACGTGCTAGAAGGAAGCCTGTATAGACACAGATAAAGAGTAGGATCTAGAACAGGTGACTGAAAGGAAAGGATACGTTTTTGAGCCTTCAGGAATTGTAACACTGATAGGTGCTTGTTTAGTAATAAGTCTTTGCCAAGTCATATATCCCTAACTTCTCTCTAATTATGATGGGGTTTTAAATGCCTTCAATTTTGTTTGTTGGGTTCTTTTAAGGAATTCCATATTTAAATCAGGAAGAAGAAAGACAGCTAAGGGAACAGTATGATGAAAAACGTTCTCAGACCAATGGTGCAGGAGCTCTATCTTACATCTCTCCTAATGCTACCAAGTGTCCTGTAACAATTCCTGAAGATCAGAAAAAATTCATTGAGAAAGTAGTGTAAGTAAAATTACTTTATATCTTCTGCTGTTTTGAAACTAAAACATAAACAATAGTGACATCTTTGCATGATGAAGCCATTTTTATTAGTTCAGTAATTGTGAAATAGGTCTCTGTTGCGGAACATTTCCGTGTCTTTTGGGGAGAGCCGTAAACTTTGTAAAAAGAAGATATAGAAGCAAATTATCTGTTTCTTCCAGGGAACAGATAGAAGACTTATTAAAGAGTGAAGAAAATGAAACTTTGGAACTGGAGCCATGTACAGGGTCAGTTTCTGAAATTACGTATCTTCTGAGAAATTTATTTTGCTGTATAGAACTGGGGGAGTGACAAGGAAGAATGATATCTTGAGTTAACTGTAGCAAAATCTACATTTGATTGAAGGCTGAGAAAACATGATGTTTTACATGGATGTCATACTCTGGTTTATGAGCCATAACTTCTGCATGTTGTTACAACACATGTAAGTGTAGCCAAGAAGTGTCTTGCATGTGTGAACCTCCTTTTGCTATTGCTGACGTGCTCTATGAGCCTTGGATATGCGCTTTTAAAAGCACATTTCTCAAGTAGATTGAGCTACTGCTAATCTGTAGATGACACTGCATGTTGAAACTGTTTTTACTGGCTTGCCTTCTCAAAGTTTACTTAGCTTTGGAATCCAGCTATTTTGGGAGTACAGGTATCTAAAAGATCAAAAATACTTTTAAAAAATCAAAATTAGAAATACTAGAACATTGTGAATCTGGGGATAAGGTAACATCACTGTATTTATATTCAGTAATCATGACTACAGAATATTTGCTTATGAGAAAATATGTGGATAACAGTAAAAAATTGTGTAAATGTCTTTACAGCTTGGCAACTGAAGATCAGAATTCAGTAAAACGTTTCCAAGACTGTAGGTTCTGCTAACAGTGATTTATGCTTTAAAAATCTTTCTGTAATTGAACATGAAACTGGCCTTAATTGAACGTTAGTGCTTTGAAACACTTTTGTAAGAGGAGTATTAGTAACACAATTTCCTTTTGATTTTAGATTTCAGAGAAAATTAATTTATCAGACCTTGAGCTGGAAGTAAGTTACTGGTAATACTGCCTTACTCTATATTTTTAGTATTTGTGATCTGGGTAAGATCTGATTTGCTTAACCTCAGAGATGATTTGTTCAGACTTTTTTTTTTCCTTTAAGAGAAGTTTTTTACAATATTCTGAAGATAAATTCCATTAAACTAGTTTGTTATGATTAGTTTGAATATTTGAAAGAGTATTTATTTTATCATTCCTATCTAAAAATCAGTGAATAGGACAGCACAGGTTAGAAATATATACAAATGCAACTTTACAGGTTTCTAGTGAACAGAAAGAGTGTGTGCCTATACAGATTGTGGGCTTTACTTGAAAAACCTATAGTTTTTTTAATAGTTCTGTAGTAGGTACTGTTATCTTTATAGTTTTCTGGTGGATGCCTAGTGCATACATTTCTTATGACTTCAAAATACTAATTTTAGTAGCAATTCTTTTCTCCTTTCTTGTCCTACTTTATCTCTTGTCTCTGCCTAAATATATTCCTTAAGTCTGTAGAGATGAGATTTTCATTGTTCTCACTGCACTAGTAAAATGCAGGTTTAGTTAATTCAGTGTTGCAATGGTAATCTGGCACTCTGTTACTTACACTGGAAGTGGATAAAATAAAGCTTCTCTCTGTAAAACAGAATCTCAAGAAGTGACCTTGAGAACTAATCGGAATAAGAGAGAGGTGTTTCTTAATATATTGGTAGGATATCTGTAGCTTCTGGTAGCACATGGTGTGATGTTTGTCTTGCATCTTCTGTCAGTGGATGGGAGGGTGTGTTCTTCAATTGTTTTCTTTTAACATTCAGCTGTGTACACTGTGTGTGTATATTGGCGAGAGAAAGTGAAGTCATGAAGTCAGTGTGGAGATAATTAAAGCAGAAAAGAGTGAGGTTATTGATTGCCCTTGTGTCCTGAACTCTTCACAGGTCATTTTCTCTATTGAAGTGTTCTGTTGTGCAACAGTGTTTTGATGCATCCAAGGTCTGTGACATGAAACAGCTTGAAAGTGGGGTCTAGGTTCAAAGTCATGTGACAAGTCAAGGTGGAGAGGACACAATGGTACTCTTGTATGTATTCTCTAGTATTAGTTTTAGTTGTAGCCAGAGGATGAAGGAAAAATGGTGGTTATATAACTGTGGTTAGTTTATTATATTGGCAAGATAAGAGTAATATCCTATTATTATATTGGAAAGATCAGAGTAATAGCCTAATCCTTCAAAATTTTCATTATTTTAAATAAAAAAGGAAATTTAATAGTTCTTTTGCATTTAAGACTTACAGTAATAATGAAACATGAAATTACTGAATCACTATTGTGGTTTCAATATGCCAAACGCCAAATGAATAACTAATTATATTTGCCTTTTGTTCGTTTTGATGTAGGTATCCAAAAGGTATCCATGTTGAAACTCTGGAGTCAGATAAGGTAACTAGGCATGTTACTGCCTGTATCATTAGTTCTGCTTAAAGGAAATTGCATTTCATGTTTTTTACCAACTCTCCTAATATTTAGATTTAACTTGAGCTTTTGCTATGCAAAACTATGAAACATGAAGAACGAAATACAATGAACTAGTTTCTAAACATGAAATCGGACCAATGTATGAAATTAAAGCATTTATTTGGTGTTTTTTTTTTTTTTTAAGAGGATACTATAAAAGAGTTTTTAAGATCTAGTGGATTTGATGTTCAGTAGTGGGGAGAAGTCAGTCTACTGGTGAAAAGTAGATCTTGATCTTAGAGGAAAAATAGTGATCTCACATGCTGTATCCTCACTTCCCAGCACAGATCTGTGCTTCAAAAGATATTTAGAAAAAGAAATCCATTATTTACAAGGAAACTGTGATAATCTTTCCTTAGAAGTAAAAACTGAATTTAATAAAGATTAGCTTTGATGGATGAATCTAATAGAGCTTTCTAAGGTGGCCGTTGGGAGTAGGTGATAAAGTGCTTACAACAGAAACGGCCATCTTGCAAAGTAACTGCTCTTGAGATGTGATCATGTTCTTACAATGTAAATTTACAGAAACTTGCAGTGGTCTTAAATACGAACTTCTCAGAGTCATCCCTCAAACTATGCATTTTTGGTTTTAGAAGGAGAGATACATTGTTATCAGTAAGGTAAATGAAGAAGAACGAAAGAGAAGAGAACAGCAGAAGCAAGCAAAAGAACAGGTAAATAAGCTCTTTTTCATTAGTTCATGTGAAAGAGAGAGGGGTAGAATTTATGGTTTCAGTCATCTATCCAAAACTGTGTGATAGGATTTAGTAATATTTCCCTTTTGTTTGACTGTGGCTGTTTGAAATTGGTCCTCCAAATTACACCAGGTAACTTAGGCTTTGCAATAAGCAAGAAGAGTTGCACGACTACAAAATTTTAAAGAATGAGTAAATGTAGAATACTGAACTGATACTCTGGAGCAGTGAATTCCTTCTTCTGCGACTCTGCTCTATCAGAGAAGCATGGTCTAGTAATAGGAAATGTCTGTTAATTGCATTTACTTGTGCTGTATCAAAATACTTATTGCAAAAAGGCTTATACAATTTCTCAAGCGAGTTTTCACATCATTCAGGTTGGTTCACAGTCTGTCCTTGGAGTAGTATGAAACTTGCTTGCTTTTAATTGTCTTGAGTTAAAATATCCTATACAGTTAATATGTCATTAAACTTTTCCTGATAGAAACATACTGCACACGACCGCAGTAGTAACAGGTTGACTGGAAGGTCATGTCTGGTATATTCAGACACTCTCATTGTTTAAGGGAGTTGATATTTTTGCTTACTGAATCTCATGCAGGTTTCAAAAAGTCAAAATACCTGAGTTGTCTGAATTCTTAATCGCACACTTGTGATTTGTGCTGACGTGTTTCAAGATGAAGTAAATCTGAGTAGAGCAAATAATGCTTACATGTAGCATGCCTCATAAGAAGAGATACATCAGAGAGACCTCAACTAATGTGCATCTCTTTCCAAAAGGTGATTAGGGACAATTTATTGCAACAGTAGATTTTTCTGCAGCAGTTTTTGTAGATGTGTTAGTCACTCTGACTAGTGGCATTCAGAGATGAACTGAAATAACAGTGAATGTTTTCAATTGAATTTCACTTCAAAGATAATGCAAAGCAGAAATTACTTCCCTAGACCTGAAAAAGAAAATCCCATTACAAAAAATTCTGTAACACTTTTTTAGAATTAGAATAGATGCTGTAATCAGATCCTACCAAACCAATCTGAATCAGTTTAAAATGTGCAAGTCACTCTATATAATGTTGTGTTTATGTAATATTTCTTATTTACAGAAAATTTCTTCCCCAGTTTCAATGTTAGTGTAAAAATACAATCTGATTTAGTAGCAATAATGATCAAGATTCAACCTCTTGCAACTTCAAACAATGCACGTAAAATATGGCTGAAGATATGCAACATAATTCTAATATCTTCTGGAGCTGTTTGCAATCTAAGAGCTGTTGAGCACTATTGGAGATAGGACATTCACAATGGACTGATTACAGCTCTATTGGTTTGGTAACTTTCTTTGTAGCAGACCATACGCTGTACTTCACATTTGTGGCTAAAACAGTGTTGATACCATACCAAGTGTTCTACAAGGGCTGTTCAGCAGTAGCCAGAGTCAAGCTTTCTCTCTCTTCCACCCTCCTCAAAAAGAAAGGAGGCTGGAGGGGGTAGGCAAGAAGCTGGGAAGGGATATTCATGGTTATCGTGCCTATCTTCCCAAACAACTTGAAGTGTGCTGATGCCCTGCTTCCCAGGAAATGGCTGGACATCTGCCTGCTGATCGGAAGTGGTGAATTAATTCCTCTTTTTGCTTTATTTGTGCATGCAGCTTTTACTTTTCTCATTAAACTGTCATTATATTGATTATTTTGGTTTCCTTTGAATTTTTTTTTGTCTTCCCTGTGGAGTGAGTGGAATGAGCAAAAGACAGAGAAGGTGTTTGGCTTCTGGCCAGGGTCAGCCCAACACAGTAGCTCCTGACTGTTCACTTTACAGTGAATTGTTCTTGATTACATCTGAGAAACAGCTTGAGCCAAATTGTGTGTCTGCCAGTTAGCATATGCAGTTTTGACAAAACTTGTATTGATTTTTCACTAATGTGATAATCTTTGCTTACAGGAAGAATTGAACGATGCAGTAGGATTTTCCAGAGTTGTCCATGCCATTGCTAATTCTGTAAGTTAACGTGTGTTTTAATGTACCTTTGGTTGTAAAAAAAAAAAAAGTAACTCATTTAAAGAAAGAATTCTTTTGCTGTTACATTTTTGGAAGATAAGATGAAACATAAGTTAGTTTATTTTTTTTGTTTGTTTGTTTGTTTTGGAGTTAATGTTGCTTCATGTTTTACAGTGGTTGAGTATGGTGGGTGAAGTGAGCTTTTAAGTAATGGTGTGAACAACATCATTATCTGCAATAGTGAACAATTAGGGCTCTTAACAAAATTCTCTTAGGCAACTGGGCTTTGAGGGCTTTTTTTTCTCTGTCCTGAAAAGACTATTGGCTTTGTTGGGGGTTTTTCTGTCTGTTAAAGGATTAATCATCTGATTCAAAGTTATAATTTAAAAAATTTCTTGTACTTTTTCAAGAAGGAGCTTTTACAACATCTGATGTGAAGGCTTATACACTGTGAGAAGCTAGATCATGCCACTAATAACTATTGTGTCCTACAACCATAAAGAATATATTGTGAGTTGTTATACAAGTTGTAAATGGAAAGATAGTAGTCTGAGAAATCACTTGCCTTCAATCTAAATAGATTACCTTGGGAAACCAAGTTGTAAGTACCTCTTCTAGTACATCTTCTCAACATTTCAAGTTGCTGCTGAAGGCTATTATAAATGATTCAGAGTACAGGAAAAAGAGGTGGCCGCTCTGAGATAGTGGAGGAGTCTGCAGGGCAGGCAGAGAGCAATGGAGAGTTTTGATTTATATTTGTTCCCAGCTGCCATCAGCTAGCATCTGAGCTAAGTGCATTTCATGTAGTGCCCTTGCCATGGCCATGATTGGAAGTGTAACCGACATTTAATGTTTTTTTTCACAGGGCAAGCTTGTTATTGGGCACAATATGCTACTGGATGTTATGCATACCATACACCAGTTCTATTGTCCCCTACCTGATGTAAGTAGTCTTAATGAGTGTTCAAATGATGAAATAAATGCCTTAAATTATTTGTCTTTAGTCTTATCTCCCAATTTCACTGTGAATGGAAGCATACAGTGGTGTATTATGACCAACAGAAAAGTAAAGAACTCCACTTGTTATTTCTAGGCTTCTGCCTAATTTTCTTATGTCTTAATGTAGAAAGCTTAATTGGGCTGAATTCTTCTCCTCTACATTTTTAAAATGTTCTAATTAATAATTGGAACTGAATTGTGGTTTCTGCTCATACCCGTTAGTCCTTTGAAACTGTCTGAATAGTGCAGGTTGGATTTAACTGCCTGACTTGTTAAGATAGTGCTTTGGAGATTCAGCATTGTGTGAAATTTTTTCTCCCCCTGTAGTTTACAAAGTGGGAATACATGTCTTCATATGATATAGTACATTTAATAGAATTACAAGAACTCTTATAGCAAGATGATATTCGTTGGGATCTGAGTTGTGGAGTCTCCTTCTCTGGAGACATTCAAAACCTACCTGGATGACTTCCTGTGTGACCTAATCTAGGTAGTCCTGCTCTGGCAGGGGGAATTTGAACTAGTTGATATTTTGAGGTCCCTTCCAGCCTTAAGATTCTGTGTTTCTGTGAAGAGATGGAATGTCTAACTAATTGGAGTGAACATGCTTTCGTGACTGCAGTATGTCAGTCTGACAGTTTGTGACTACAATAGTCTAAAAATTAAGTTAAACTAAGCAATGTATTGGCACTGAGGACATTGTCTGAGGAAGCCAAAGGTCTCATTTGAAGGATGACCTCTGTGGTTTTTATATTACTTTAAAACCTTAAAGGCTTGTGGGCCTTAAGGGGCGGACTTGATTATGAGATGGGAGAAAAGTTGGGACCTGTTTGAATGATGATGGAACTTAAACAGTTGTTTCTGTACTTCTGACACTTGTAAGGTCTAAATCTGCAGGCAGTCAACTATCCACCTGGAGTGACTGCTTATATTCTATTGACATATTCAATGTTGGGAATATTTAAATAGAATTGTGGACACAGCTGGCATTAGGGGTACTCTAGGTTATGTAACAGGATAGGGTATTGGAGATTATAGAACATTTCTCTTATAAATCACAGACAAATCAGAAATAATTAGTTTATACCTCTACGTAATTGCAGGTGGTATTTATGCTAATACTGACAAATAAGTCTCTTGAGAGGTGAGAATCCAGTCACTGCATCTCAATTTTAGAAGCTAATTGGATAATTGTATTTGCTGCTATCTGTCATACTGAAACTGATAAACAGTTCACTCATGCGGATTTTACGTTCTGGTTTAATGTTAAATTAGGACCTAAGTGAGTTCAAGGAGTTAACATCATGCGTCTTTCCCCGGTAAGTTCAAACTTTCAGCTGTTTTGCCATTGTTTTAGCAAGCTGATGTTGTTTGTCCTAGCCAAATTAAATAAAATTTGGAACAAGTTAGATAAGAATGGTTTTTAAAATATTCTGTAACATCTCTCTGTCAGAAGAGCAGTGCTATTGTTCTACTTCTTGGCAAGAGATGCAGCTGTGCTAGCTCCTGGGTTTTGGCATGATGTTTGGTGTTTTGAATCTGCATTATATTTGGAACAAGATTTACTTGCTGCTCACTGTTTTGCTGTTGCTATTACTTAGTTGTTGTCCTTTTTCATGCTGAACAAAGGCAAGGAGTGTTTTGACTGCTCTAAGATCTGAGAGCAATTTTTCAATGGATGGAAACTACTGTTTACCAGCTGATACACCAAAACATTTTTAGGTTTCGGTAAAATGGACATTCTTCCATTTCAACTTATTTAGCTGTTACTTTGTTTCTAGGCTATTGGATACTAAACTGATGGCAAGCACACAACCATTTAAGGTAAATTAATATAGTATTATAGAATGACATGACCATACAAGTCTGCGTGGTGTATTGAACCAACTGAGAGAAAAATGTCTACCAATGTTTTCTGTGATGCCTGTTTCTTGTAATAGATTTCTTTTTTTCCTTAATCCCTTATTTGAACTTACAAAAGTTTTAGAATACAAATTTTTACTTAGATACAAGTGATTTCTGTGTTTACAGTTTTAAAGTAACTTAGCAGCTTTAAATTCCAAAATATGTACAGTTTTTGCTATTTAAAATGTGATTAGCTTTTTTTTTGTTGTTGTTTTTAATTAAAACAAGACTGCATAACTCAGAAGGAAAAAAGGTTTTATTCATGAACAGATAGGACCTGAAGACTCCTTGCGTCCTCAGAGCTTTAGAATATTGTGAATACTGACTTAGATTTGTCTAGAAAAAGCTGCTCGAACATCATTGTTACATTCTATTGTGGCCTGTTGTGCAATGGGTAGTCAGCAGGAGAAAGAAAATTACAGATTTCTCTTAAAACTTCTTGCAGCATGAGTTTTATTCTTCCAAGGAAATATTGAGATGAGTTATCACACTCTTTTGCTTTCTTATGTGCCTTTGGAATGAATTAATAAAAAAACCCCAACATGCTGATGAGACAGCATCTGTCTTTCAGCATACCCCTCTAGAGCACTGCATAAGAGAAAACCTCATTAAAATGTACTTAGTAAATAATTTTGGGTTTGTCTTGCATACTGCTGTAGTAAGTGTGGAGGCTTTTGTATTCTGGAAACTAATAATCCAGCACAAGTTTTATGGTTGGTACGCTTATGTTGATACTTGCAATTTTTACAGTGGATGCTTGGATTCTAAGCCCTTGTTACCAAATAGTGCTTTGGGATGCCATTATAAAGCATTGTTTGAGCTTGTTCATTGTACAAAGTTCTTGATATCTTTTTAGACTGCAGACTGATGTATCTGTTTAAGCTGTCTTGATTTAGAACCAAACTAAATTTGGTCCTCAAAAATTTCAGAGAACTTGAAGAAAAGTTATGCAAGGTTTGTTTTCTCTTGCTGTTGATTCTTCTTGTTTTTCCATAGTACTGATTGACAGTGTATATTTGGTTATGAACTTCACAAAGTTTAATTTGAAGAAATTAATAGTCTGTATATCTTTTTGTGACATTTTCAATAGGCTTATATAGATTCAGTAATGCAACTCAGCTAAGCTGAAACATAGCAACAGCTTTCTGATTGTCAAGCTTCTTTCACTGTGTTTGTATTACTTTAAATTACTTTAAATATTACTTTAAATCAGTAATATTTACCCTTATAAAACTATTCAAGAATGTCCACTCAGCAAGCACACTTGCATACTGGCCTAAATACCTTCACCCATTATGATCAATATTTATGATATTTTGCCTTTTTGTTTGACCTGCTTTTTCCCCTGACACATGTACCATGAATGGAACCAGATTCAGTTATATATATGGTACTTTGGAATAATTCGTCACCAATAATTCTGAAAAGAATAAGTGCTTGTGACTCATGTTGTAGGTGAGGCAAGTTAACTTTTTAAACTTGTCTTGAAAGACTTCTCTGGTGTTTGAAATGAAGCTATGTGATATATAACTTCCTTAGAGAACCCAAGGTGGCAATACTAATTACTCATCCTATTTGATTTCAGTTTCCAGGGTGAGTGTGCTTGGGCTTGTCGGTAAATGGTGTGTTTTCTTGCAGGAGATAATTAATAATACATCCCTTGCAGAACTGGAAAAGCGTTTAAAAGAGCTTCCATTCAGCCCTCCTAAAGTTGGTAAGGATATATCAAAATGGTCTTATTTCTGAAACGTTTTCCTCTTTCAGAGGAGAGAAGATGTTTTGGTCAACAAGAATATATGTTTAGGTAATGTAACTCCCCTATTAATACTTAGTGTTTTGATGAAAGGAACTTTAAATTGGGCAGACTGCATCTGGAATATCATGTCTGGGCCCTTCAGTTCAAGAAGGACAGGGAGCTGCTGGGGAGAGTTCAGTGCAGGGCCACAAAGATGATGGAGTGGAACATCTCCATTATGACAAAAGGCTGAGGGAGCTGGGGCTCTTTAGCTTGGAGGAGACTGAGGGGTGACCTCATTAATGTTTACAAATATGTAAAGGGCAGGTGTCAGGAGGATGGAGCCAGGCTGTTCTCAGTGATGGACAATGATAGCACAAGGGGCAGTGGGTACAAGGTGGAACATAAGAGGTTCCAAAGAAATATAAGGAAAAACTCCTTCACTGTTCACATGAGGGAGCACTGGAACAGGCTGCCCAGATGGGTTGTGGAATTTCCTTCTCTGGAGACATTTAAAACCCACCTGAACGAATTCCTGTGTGACTTAACTCTAGGTGGTCCTGCTCTGGCAGGTGAGTTGGACTAGATCATCTTTCAAGGTCCCTTCCAACCCTTAAGATTCTGTGATTCTGTGATGGAGAACTGTTAGTGGAAATCAGTACGAATCCTTCCACTTTTTTTTTCAGCTATTAGAAGCATGGATGGATTGAGTGAGCAGCAGCATCTTCTAATGATGGCATTTTGTGGTTTAGGTTTATTTTTTATGAGTAACTTGAAATTGTTTTAAAACTCTTTCATTTGGTTATTATTGTTCTTTAGATCAAATCTAATAGTCACTTGGACAAATAAAACCAAGAAGTCTTAGAGTAGTGACTATTCATTTGTGTTCTAGAAATTAGAAGTTTCTCTAGAGCTTTCTTGGCTTTAAGGTGAAGGAAAGACTATTTAATCAAAGTGTAAGCTTATCTCAGGGTTCTGTAATTTTTCTTAAGCTGTTGGTTTAGAAGAGGGAGGGTAATACTGAACAGTAGAGTGTGTTGGAAGGGTGAGTCAATGCACAATCGCAACAAGGTGAGTGATACTTTTTTGTGTTGCTGAATGGGCAGAGCAATTGCACTGTAGTAACTGGAGAGATAATAAGATGGATTTTAGCAAAATATTAGCATAATGGTTAACTGACTCAGAAGTGTTTAATCAGAGATGATTAATGTGGTTTAGAACATCTAAAGCAAAGCATGGTTAAAAATACTAGAATACGTCTGTTAACTCTTCATTTATGTTTTCTTTTGGATATGTAGGTATTAAAAAAAAAACAAGTTAAGCTCTAAAAAATATCCTGTTTAGTTTAACCAGTAAAGCTTAACATTGAATCTCAGATAACTTTTTTTCAGAGGAGCCTTTGTAATATTTATTTTTAAAGTAAGATCTGATGTTTTGCTACTCTATTTTTATATTCAAAATTTGTATTCAGATTTTTTTTCACAAAATACAACAAGAATATATGTTTAGGTATTTCCATCGTATAACGTATGCTGATATTTATGTATCACTCTTTTAAGTCCATACTTTTTAAGTATGTTTCGTCAATGTTTTAGCTTTTTTTTTAAAATTAAATTGAATGCAATAAATTAAATGGAATTGCAGAATTTACTTTTCAGTCTGTATGCTAGTAAGGGTCATATTTCTGTGTTTTTTAAAACAACAACTATTCTCAGTATAATTTTCACAGGAAAGTGAGCCAGGTTTCTAGTGGTTGAGAGCTAGCTACAGAGGTGAAATAAAGGTGGTGTTTGGAGTGGAAAAAATGTAAATGACAAAGAAAGATATGTGACGTACACATATTTCTTGGTTACTGAAACTAGGGCTCTTTCAGACACTTCTCTTCAGAGAAGGTTTCCACTTTAAGATTTGCACTTTAAGACATGCTTCAAGTGATACTTCTCAAGGTTTTCACATAAACACCAAGCATGATTGTCAGTACAATCATCCTTTCATCACTTACTTCAACCTTCATCATTTAAATCCCTTGAAAAATCTGACCATAGGTCAATTGGGTGGTTAGCAAACAAGTTAATAGTAGAGTTTTCAATGAGCCTGAGTGTCTGTTCTTCTAAATTCAAAACCATCAAGGAAAAAAATGTGTGAGGAATGCTGATGTCATTGTGTTAGAATTATTTTAGAACTGGAGGTTCTGCCTGAACATGTTCCTGTGTGACCTGATCTAGATGGACCTGCTTCAGCAGGGAGGTTGGACTGGATGATCTCTAAAGGTCCCTTCCAACCCTACCATTCTATGATCCTACAAATTAGTACTTCATCTTGGCTCTGTAGCTCTGTGGATTAATTACTTTGTAATAGGAAGGAGTTGCTGTCCTAGTAGCCTGTTCTTATTTAACAACACAGACTGCTGTATTTTCAGAAATTCTGAAAATCACTAAAATTACCCAGATGATGTTATGCTCTGATAACATAAGAGTGTGGGTAAGCTTACAGGGTGTCTTTCACTTGTTGTGTGATAACACGTTTACAAATGATTTGTCTTTCTCCTCAGAAAGTGCAGAAGGCTTTCCAAGTTACGATACAGCTTCTGAACAACTTCACGAAGCAGGATATGATGCTTACATTACTGGACTGTGCTTCATCTCTATGGCTAATTTCCTAGGTATCTATGTAGTCTTTTTTTCTAACTTTACTGTGTTGTGTGTAGCTGCTTATTGTATACTGAATTTCTTCTTTATTTGTCAGGTTCATTCCTCAGTCCTCCGAAAAAACATGTGTCTGCTAGATCAAAACTAATTGAACCATTTTTTAACAAGTAAGTAGTTGTACTAAAAGACCTACTAAAATATGAGAATATAACACTGGCCTTGGAATATGTATCTCTAGCTTCAGAATCAGTGGCTAATTGCTGTTTCTTTGCACTTCAGTCTTGATTTGCTTTCAGGTTCTTGCTAGTAATGCTGCTGATAGGCGAGAGTTTGTATTTATTGTAAAATAAATACTTGTGAAGAGAAGGGTTTACTTTCTGCTAAGTTGTAAAAGGACTTCTTAGAAGAGCACCTGGATTGCTTTACTGGCCTTGTGTCTGCCAGAATATGTTTACAACTCAGAAAATTATTTCTGGAGTAAACTCTAGGCATAGTGGAACTGAAGAAAAACTAGTCAGATGTTCTTTGTGTTGTAGGGCACTGTCAGAAACTTATGATAGTTACAACTGTGAATACAGTCTGAAAAACTAAATTATCCCTACTGTAATATCACTTAAAATAACACCATGCTGTTTTATTAACATTATCAAGTAACTAATTTTTAAGGAAGCATAATAGATGTGTATGATCAGTAGTTTATGGGAGGATGCTGTGATCACTATTTTGCTTTTGAATTGCATCTTCATGCAAATGAGAGAAATCTGGAAGTGTTTGTGCACAGATTTGATTCTTTCACATTTAATCTGTAGGTTTTACCTTACGAAGCTTCTAAAGATAATGTATCTTGTCATATAAAGGGAAAGAAGAATGAAAAACTGCTAGTGTCTTCTGTCTGTCTGTTTAAATTCAGGATAAATTCCATCCTTTCAAACCCTATCATATAGGAGTTGGCAAAATTAATCATTTGGCTTCAGATGGCCCACTCAAATGAGGGGGATATTTTTTCAGTCATTAAGCAATGAATAACAATCATTAAAGTTCTTTCTAGAAATGCATATCTGTAACAAGTACAAACTCAGACTTCTAAAAATTGTCCCCAGAGTATGTTAAATTTTGGCTTTTCAAGTTAATTAAGCTGTGTACTGCAAATGTGACATTCCTCGAGACGTGATATTTCAAAGCTTTGGGAGGAAGCTTGGTGTATCTGTTCTGGGGCTTCAGAGTTAGCACTGCCTATCTGAAATGAAAGAGAAGATTAACAAGAAAAAACTGTAGGGAGAAGAAAAGATGGTTCTTGGGGTTTTTTTCCCTTTTTTTTTTTTTTTTCTCCTTGAAAGCAAGAATTGAAAAGTACCATTTACAAGTTAAAAAGAAAGTTTATCTATTCTGTCATTATTCAGAACTTGTAGCTTCTTGTTTCAGGAAAGATATATATTATTTTTAAATCATAGAACCTTGAAATGTTTACCACATCTTTCACATGCTCTTAGAGGCTTTGCTGTATTCTGACTAACATCTGCCACTTCACCTTGGTCAGGGCTTGGAGGTGAGAGTGTCTCACCTTTTCTTATTAGTCAGCAGGCCAAGGCTTGCACTTCTAAAGCTGTTCTTTCCACTATCATGCAAAATAACAAGTCAGAATAGGACAACTCCTTTAAAAAAAGAGACTGAGGTACATTGTCAGAAGCTGGAGCTGTTTGAAATCTAAATGAACAAGTCTTTCACTCTTTTCAGTGTGTCTTTGCAGACCAGATGTCTATTTTAAGCACTTGGTCTGTTGAGCAACCGTGAGTAGCACCCAGGGCTTGTGCAGTTTACATAGTTATCTTAAGGTCCCTAGTAAGTGTGTTGCTTCTGGGGCTTTTTTGGAAGTATGCTCTGGGCTGCCAGCTAGCTTCCTGCTACACCTAGTTTTCTGTAGTTTGTGGTCTAGAAGCTTTCCTTAGCTGAGCATCCTGTCTTCGTCCTGAGGAAAAAAAACTATCTTCCTCCTTCCTCCAGAAGTTCTACCTGATCCTGTGGGCAGCAGTCAAAACAAGGAAACCTTTTCCTTTGTGCTGTAGTCATGTTCTTCAAGCAAAATACAAACTACAACATGCGAACAGTAAGCTGAACAAATGAAAGTTATATTATCTGTCACAAAGGCTTTTCAGAAAGAAACTAAAGAGAGCAGTTAATTGTAAGGCAATTACTTAGTTCAAACTGAGAACATTGCTTCTATGATCAAAATAGTCTTGCAAATGTTCTTTAAAGCAGGCCAGTTTTAAAATCTTTGGGTTGCTTAATTTCAAGGTCTCTGAACAGTAGGTGTTAACATGAAAATACAGTATGAAGATGAAACTTTGACAGGATTGATGTGACTAGTAGGATTTTGGAAATATTTTCTGTTTGAATAGCTGTGTCACCACTGTGAGTAGTGGGAGAAAATTTGAAATGGAAAATCAAGCTTTTATTTTTACAAACGTAGCCTTCAAAGGAAGGAAATACTTTTTTCTTTCAGTAGTTATTTTGACCTCTTTCCTTATATCAGCAAAGTTACAGAACTTCCTGGCTTGATGTTCAAGGGTGATGACCAGCAGATAGGTTACTGTTCATACAGCTTAATGATGAACATAGTTGAAATCTTTAGCTTCTACTTCTTGGAAGAGTGGAACTAATTAAAACCAGATTTTGCCTTAGGGTTCCTTGCCTTTTTTAGGCATACTACAGTAAATTATATGATAATCAACTCAATAAGTTAAGAATTCTAGAGGCCTATTTCTGTAATCCTTACGCTTCATTGTGTATACAACATCTTTGAAAAATCATGTTCATGTGAACAATCTGCTGTGAGTAATCCTTGATGAATGCTGACGAGTTGAGATGATGAGACCTTTTATATTAGAATATCTGAAGTCTTATGTGTATAATACAGATGCTATATTGTGTTATATCTTTTATAGTTGAGTTAAAATGTTTGACCTGTTTTGTTTAGAGCAACATGTCTTCTCTTCTTCCAAACCTCCATGCCCTTACTTGCAAGTCCCTCCAAAACTTCCAACGACAACTTTATTTAGGATCTCTGGGGGTTGTTTGAATGTTGTTTATTTTCTTTTGATGTAGCTAAGGCAGGGGCTGAAAGTGGTATAGAGAAATGGGAACGCCATGTTTTATTGATCTAAATAGCATGATGTTCAGTATGAAAAAAACACAAGTTATCCTAGAAATGGTTGGGCTTCTTTTTTCATTCAAAAGGATATCAGAAACCAAAACTTGTGCAAATAGCAGGGTTTTGTGCTGTGTTTGTGGAAAATGTCTCACCAGGGAGCTAGGTTCTCTGCAATATACTGCAAATCAGTTAGTTTCTCCCACTGCTTTTTTTATATTAGTTTGATTTTCTTTGTAAAATGATTGCAAAAGAACATCACTGTGCTCTTCTGCAGTTTGAGCAATAACTGTTCAGTCCCAGTGTGGGAACATTTGTGGTTCTTGTGCTTTTGACACTTGTGACTATACTAGTTGCTGAACTGGTTTGGTAAGCTGATCTGAGCTTAAAAAGATGCCTTTTGTTTATTCAGCTGGATCAGTTTCTCTACACAGTTGATCACACAGCTGTGAAAACTTTCATCCTAGTTTAGTGCAGAGGAAGAATGTCGATGACTTGAGACTACTTAAGCATCGCTGTGAAGTGGCATGATCCTAGCCTTGCTCTTACTTTTACTTGACTTGCCACAGAAACAATTGTCTTCCAAGTGACTGTCTCAAAATACCTCAGAGTTCCTAGGATATTATTGTATACTAAGAAGAAGTCTGTCCTCTGACTATGTGATCTGGCTGTAGCCTCCAAGCAGTGTAGGAGATAATTGGGGGTTTTGTTAGCTTGGTCAATATAACTTTCAAATAATTGTCAATCTAGTAAAAAGCAATGTCATAGCTAAAACTTTATGAATCTAGCTAGTTTAATAGAAAGTAGAGTTCATGTCATGTAAAACAGTTTCAATTTTCTGTGGTTACATGAGAAATTTTACAACCTTAATTATGGATACTTAATTACGGATTACGATGCAACTCAATGTTCTTAATCCACGTGAAGCAAGTTAGTGTTACAAGATGCAGAAGCTGCTGTAATGTACTTCAAGTGAACCAAGTGATTAAAATCAGTATTTATAGTATTTCTTTAGGGAGTGTGTGTGTGTTTGTATGTGCTGTTTAGAGACAGTTCTTTGTCCAAACAAAAAAATGTAGGATTTGTCTCATAGGATAAAAAACAGATCTTAATTAATCTCAGGTATATACATTTTCTTCGGCACGTCTGTTCTTACTGTTGGCTGCCATATTTACTTTCCTCAACATGACAAAATCTAGAAGCCAGTTCAACTAGTATTCTCCTCAGAAATTTTTGTTGTGTTTTTAGTAAACTTCCTCTTTATTTTTATGAAAACTGTTACCCAGGAAACTGAGTTAATTATTTGAGTACTTTATAAAGTAAACTAGTTATGAGAATTCTGTGGAGTATTTTTCTTCAAATAACTCAACTGAACCAAGTCTTTTTTTTTTCCTTTAAACTTTTTGAAGTTAGGATAGAGATGTTATTTAGTGAACACTCTTCATAGCAAATGTTTTCTAATGGCAAAATGGTATCTATACGTGTGACAGGATTTTGGGCTGCTTATGTTAATTTGGAGGGAAATGGTTTTCAGAGCTGAACATGAGCTTTTATTGAAAGCATTTCTTGAATGTTTTGAGAGACTCTTCAACCACTTGTTAAAAGGCAAAAGATTCATCCTGTTTATCTCCACTATAGTATCATGATGACTTTTGCAGTTTTTGAGTTTTAATATCCGTTATGACTAAAGCATGATGAAGTGCTCAGAAAATGGGAAAGTTGATGTGTATTTAGAATGGAATCTTTTGCACTGTCCACTGTGTAACTTAATGCACAAAGCTGCTACTTTTGAAGTGTTCATTTCATCACTTGTTTTAATCGTTTGCAGCAGTAACGGTTCAGGACTTCTTTGTTCTTGGTTTGTTGAAGAAGTAAAATTACTAGCATGATGCCAAGTAACTTTTTGAATCTTGATTGGATTTAATTAGAGGATTTGTTTGTTTTAATATAGCTTAATGTATAGTTGGAATGATTTAATCCTGGTTTTCTGGAGCAACAGGTAAAAAAACTATTAAATGGAAAGCTTATTAAAAGGTCTTTAGGCAGAAGTTTGCTAATTATGCTTTTCTGTTTTGCTTCAGGCTATTTCTTATGAGAGTAATGGACATACCATATCTCAATTTGGAAGGGCCAGACTGTAAGTAGCTTATTTCGTTGTAAAATCACTACTAAATTTGCTGGAGGAGGAAGTGTAAAGATTAGTTATAGTATACCTAAAGCACGGGACATAGCTGTTTGTAGGCTGTTACCCACCTATCAAATGATCTAAATGTCCCCTTCAAAAAAAATAAAATAGTAAACCCCAAAGTTGTTCAACTCTGACCAGAGAATCTGTGTTATGAAGGACATTGACTAGAACAGATTAAACTGTAAGTAAATTTTAAGTAAATGTAACAGAGTTTGAAGTTCATAGCATTCTGGTTATTTTTGGGTCACTATTCTTATATACCATGCAACATATAAAATGGGGTTTTGATATTTTCCCTTTCACCGCAGCAGTAAACACAGCATGAAAACTAGTGAATAGCAAATGGTTCTGAAAATTTTGTGGCTGCTTTCCTTCACAGTTCGTGTGTATTAGCTGTATTTAACTTCAATCAAAACATCAGAATTCTTTTGCCACATGAGATTATGATTCCATCAAAGGAAAAAGGTTACTTGAAATATTTTTGCATGTCAAGTTACTTTAAGTTACACACCTGGGGCTGTAGTAAATTTGTAATAAATTTAAACAAAACCGTATTTTACTAATGTAAAGGTTCTTACTGTTGGGAGATCTTACACTATGAGGGAGAAAACTTTGTATGAGCGTTACCACTGATGTCTTGACTTAGGAGAAGGTGAAGCCTTGGAGGTCAGCCTAGTCCTTGACTTAGATGAAAGGTTATTTTTATACTGTCAAATCAGATACACGAATGTCTTAAAAATGCTCCCCATCTGGAAGCAATATTGACGTGAAGGCGTTTTCCACTCTGTCCGTCAGAAAGCTCAGTCTGAAGGATGACCCTCTATTAGATGCTGGTTTATTATTAGTAGAATGCAGTTCTAAAAAGATGGATATGACTACTGGAGAGGAAAATATCTGCTGCAGGGTCATATATTTAATTTTTAAGTGCAGGTAGGTGAAATGAGCTCGGAGCTCGGGATCTGTGGATCTATTGGAATGGTTATCTCATTATGTTGCATACTTCTTTCCCCAACTGTTTGATGCTTAGTGAAAGAATGGATAAATACTTTAGGTCATTGTGAGAATGCCAAAGCTACTAAGCTGTAAGATGCTACTTCCACTTGCTAGCCAACTTACAGGATTGTTTTGATACGTTGCCAAGAAATGTTGCCAAAAAAGAGTCAGCTTCTGAAAGTCTGTCTCTTTTATCTGAAAGCTGCTCCTGTAGAACAGACAGATGCAGATGTAATAGAAGAATTTGAACCAGGGGGACTTTATAAACTTCAAAATGGAAAGTGTATCTAGGGTGACATGTTTGGCTGGCTGCTCTAGAAAGTCTTGTTTCTATTCTGAGATTTCAGTGCTACTGTAGGTTGAGGAAAGTGTCAAGTTGGTTGTTGTCTGTAAGGGATATCTTTGCAGAAAAATAAAGCCACCAAAAGAATAAGGCCACGCTTCAGTACTAGAGTAGCATAGACTATATACATCATATGATAGTAGTAGTATAGTAAGTAGAGGCAGTGTTTAAAAAAAGAAGTGCAGTGGAGCTAACTAGGTGACTGTCAAAAGTTTAGTTGTGTTTTGTCACTTTTTGTCCTGTAATGTTACAGCTAGTTTGTGCAATTTTTCCAGAAATAGTGGAGTTGGGTAACAATTGCTTGGTTAAATAGTACTGAATATATGAAAGTGACTTCCATCTTCTTTTGTTACTGTGTATTAAAAACTCCTTTAAAAAGAGTAAAGTTGTTGCACAAAATGACTTCAACGAAGAATATGAATCAAATATTTTCCATCTGAGTAGGTAGAAGGTTTAACAGAGGATTCAAGTGAATTTAAGAATAAACTGATCCTTAACTAATGGAGGTTTAGGCATAGGTCCTTGAAAAACCTTGAAAAAGTCTCTTGTTTTAATGCTGAAAGCTCAGGAGATGAGAAACTAGAAAAGTTTGTATCTCAAAAGAATTCAGGAAGGTAATTCTTTAAGATGAAAGTCAATCACTGTATATCCACAGAAGAGAGAAGCTCTTCCTGAGCATCTTGCCAAATGGTCAAGTTAAAATCTGATCACATAAAGCTGTGTGTAGGTAACCCTTGAGTTAATTTTAACAAACTGGAGCAGTAGATAATGAACAGTAGATGATGAAGTGGAACACTCTAATGGTTCAGGCTCTGTTGAAGAAACGTAAAATGATACAAGAAGATCTAGCAATGTGTCATTCATTAAAATATAAACCTTTGTAGACACCTGTGGAGAGACTCAATGATTTTGTAGGTAGTTGGATATGAAAATGGAAAATACTTCAATATCTTTTCACTTTAAAATGTAGTGTACTGTTTATTTTTAGTATATGATAGGAATTCAGAGATTCTAAAAGTTCAAGTGTCTAGTGAAAAGATCTTCAGTCCCATGTACGTTGTGGTGATTTCTGGGTGAGGTCCAAGGTCTGTTTTGTTCGGTAGCTTGCCTCTGATGATGACCAAAACTAGATGTGAACGGGAAAAGTGTGTAGGAGACGTGTATAGTGATAATTTCTGCTATACTTTTACCTTGTCCAGCAGTTTGACTTGTATTCTGTCTCTCAAATTCACAAAGCTCCAAATAACTTTAGAGACTTAATTTGCACATCTTCAGAAGTTGGCCTTTATATGCTATTTTTCTTTTTCAATTGAAAACTACACCAGGAAAAACAAGTCTGTCAGTGTGTATATTCTAGCTTGTACCTAATGTTGTATGACAACTAAATTGAACATTGTTTCTCAGTAAGCTTTTTATTGACAGAAAAATGCCAACCTTGAATTATTGCTAAGAATTTTTTTAAAGCTAGAGCTGGAGCGTCTGTCCTTAAGCTTGGCATAAAGGATGGGAAGGACTCAATTTGTGGGGATTTCTTGCTGCATGTAATGTTTCAATTTCTTACACAGTCGAGCTAGCAGGATTTAGTATGTCTATTTCATTTATAATTGCAGACACATTTTCATTGATGGCTGATGCAGTTTCATAGATTTTGCCCTATTTTCTCAGTTTTTTAAAAAAAAGAAAGGGAAAGAAAAGCTACATGACCACTGTGAAGGTGATGGAGCACTGGCGCAGGCTGCCCGGAGAGACTGTGGAGTCTTCCTCTCTGGATGCATTCCTGTGTGACCTGACCTAGGTGGACCAGCTTGAGCAGTGGGGTTGGACTAGATGATCTCTAAAGGTCCCTTCCAACCCTACCATTCTATGATTCTATGATAACTCTTTTAGGATATTCTAAAGATACTAGTAATGACTCTTATTTTAACAACTGTTGGTTTTGTTTCACAGTGCAGCCAAAACGGGATCATGTTCTTCATGTTACTTTCCCCAAAGAGTGGAAGACTAGTGACCTTTACCAGCTTTTCAGTGCCTTTGGTGAGTTATATAGTCTACTGCTCTGTATAATTTTCCCCCCTTACTTTGCCACTAGCAAATGCCTCTGGTTTCATTTGTTATTTTTGCTCTGTGGATGCCAACTTAACTTTAGTATAGATAACGATGAATCGCCCTTTGTAATTTTTGAATGGAGTCCTGTGGACTTTATTTGAGTAACTGCTCTCTGGAAATCTTTTTATGTGATGCTTGTGGACTACTGTAGACTTTTGATTGTTTTGTTTACAGCCTCTCCCTGGTAGGAGGTATGAATTTATATAGGTTACTAAATGGAATGGGGATTGGTTTGAAAGGCAGATCAAGGTTTCAGGAATAAAGTTCATCCTGCAGTCTGCTTAAAGCCAGATGCTAGTTTATGTGAATCTAGACAAATTAGCAAGCTTGAAAATAGACAATTTGATTGCAAGGTTGTGAACATGACCCAAGGCAGAAGAAACAATTAAAAAGCTGTCTAATAACTAGGGACCAGTAGTCATGTTTTTCCTCTACAAATTATTAGTAGATAATGTAAGGAGATCCTAATTAATTGTCAGTGATCTCCCAAACTGAGCTCTTGCATCTCAGAGCGGTGGTTATGCTTTGTATCCCTAAATCAGGACAAGATTGTTTTTCATATAGCCCCATAGTGGATGTTTTGTCCGAGATTTTTATTGCAGATTGATTTCTAGTTTCTTAAAGCTAAGTAAGGTAGTGCTTCAAAAGAGATCTTTTGGGCTTGCAAATAACTTGAAATTATTTTTCTGGGGCTTTTTTTTCTCTTTCTAAAGAGAGAACTTTTGCTTCTTAAAAGGTTCAATTATTGAAAGCATGAAAACATTATTGAAAGCAGCTTATTAAATGTTACATATAATAGATATTTATGTATTTTGTCATCCTTAAATTCTGTGTTAGAATTTTCATGGCGAATTGCTTTAAAGGAAAAAAAGGGAAGCTAATAAAGTCTTTGCTTTACATTAGTCTTGGCAACTCTAAGCAGAGCATGTGTGACTGAATTTGTAATTTACTGATTCCTAAAAGTTTTCTACTTGGCATCATCGTTTCGCCTTTTTCCTGCCCCTAGTGTTACTTAAAGTCCCAGTACCAATTTTATCCATTAGTGTATAATAACTGTAAGAACTCTGTTGGTTTATTTTGTGTGTTTTTAAGCAGGTGAGTGGCTAGTTGTCACGCTGTTATGAAATTCTCCTTTCCCTTTTGGAGACAATCAAGTGGAGAGGTGTGTCTTTTTAGCTACTGCTCGATTAGTGTACTGTAGGTGTTTCAAAGTAATGTACCACACTTAATGACTTAAATCAGAGTTTATAGTGTGGCAAATGGATTCAAGGCAAACCTGAACCTAACCTCTGTGGAAATAATTGCTGTGGTATCCGTAAGGACATTTAATCACAGTTAAAAGGATGGAATTCCCTGAGTGTACTCAGTCTTGTTACTCTTGTGCTTGCTATGGGTCACCAGATTGGTTTACAGAATGATATCATTCTTCTTTTCAGCTAGACTTATGGCTTGGTAGTCTGTGTAGGATGTATGTAAATTCTTTCAGTTCCTTTGGATTTTTTTTGGTCTGTACTGCAGCATGATCCCACTATAACCCTGGATAGGGCTTCATATTCCCAATTTGCCAAATCTAGAATGTGACAATGTAGCAAGTTAGTAAGATTCTTCTAGAGTTCGCTATTAGAGGGATAAGAAACAACGCCCTTTGGAGATTGTTTCTATAGGCTTTTAAACAACCAGCTGTGTAGTTTTCTGTAAGACCTCCCCCAGCCCAGCGTTGGTGTGAAGCGCCAGCACAGATGCTGCCGCCAGGGGTCAGACGCACACAGCACAAGCTGCTGTTTCCCTCCTTCTCCAGATTTCAGGGTTGAATGTTTTCATATCTGGGTTTACAAACTCCTGGTGTTTGAGTAGTCCTTAATCAATACTTTGTTTTAGGTCTTATTGCCATGATGTCTTAAAACAAGCTGCAAATTTTCCTTCCAAAATTCTAGGAATGCTTGTGGTTTTTCATTTGCAGCTGGACAGACACACAGAGTGGCACAATCTGAGCTTCAAGGGATTGCCAAACAGCAGTAACAGTTATCAATTATCCCAATTTATTGCACTAGTTAAACAAAAGTGTTTTACAATTAAATTTCTGCCTGGCTTAAAAATCAATTTTAAAGTTGAGTAGCAACAATATGACTTTATTGAAAAATGATTTTGAATTTGTTTTAGCCTAATATGAATTGAAGCAGAGTTGTAATCTTCCATGAAACTTCTAATGAAAGCAGTGAAACAGCTGAAGAGGCTGCAGGGTCAGACTTGGAACTGTTTTACTTTTGCCACTCTAGAAGGGGTGTTCATGATTGAAGTCTTTCAGTACTGCAAGCATACCAAGTGGACACCTGTTCATGCACGATGTTTTTATAGTCTCATGGGTGAATGTAGTTTCACTGTACAAGTACTTGCAGTACTATACAGTCTCTTAGAACACTTTCCTAAAATTAGTTTGTTTGGTCATGCTGATGTGAAGGACGAAAATATTCAAAGAGTATTTACTGGAATACAGCTTTTGTGTATAACCTTCACTTCTACTTAAATGAACATCTTCGGGCTTTAATGAAAACATATACTAAAAAAAGTATTATAAAACCTACTGCTTAAAAATTTTACAAGAGGAGGCAAACTTATGCAGTGTGATTTGTGAGAGTGTGAGAGTCATCTTTGAGAGGGGCATGAACACTGCTGTAGTTCATGAAGTCATAGTGATATTGAAGATGCATAAATTACTTCATAAAATGTCATCAGTCCTTTCTGTGTTTAAATCTTGTTCTAAAAGTCCAAGCTACTATACAGATGAGTTATAAGTGACTTTTAAGTACATTTTTTGCGAGTCATTTACAAGTTCCATACACCATGACGTCTGTTGTTGCCAACTGCTCTACTGCAAACTCACTAGTTAACTTTTATTTCAAAACCAATAAATTTGAGGTTGAAAAACGCCCCTTTCAAAGGTGAAGAATCTCGTTTAAGGAAAACTTTTAGCACACGAAATATATATTGAGTATTCTTCTGAGCTCATGTTCATGTGAGCTTTGAGTGTTGGTTTTTTATTTGTGGTTTGTTGTGTTGTATTGGCTTTTGGTTTTGTGAGATTTTAAAAATTTTGATCTTATTCTCCTCTGTGCATTTCTAGCCTTTCCTCCTCCTTCTCATGTCAGTGCTTCCTTCAGCTGTTCTTTCTCTCTTTATACCCTGCCTTTCTGCCAGAAAGGTGGAAGCTTTGTTAACCCTTCTCAGTTTTTCACCAGGAAAATGTTTGTGTTTAATATATGCTTTAACCCTTGCTCATAGACTAAAAGCTTAAGATGTTTTTATTGTCTGATGCAACGTGTCCATAAACTGTGCAGGGTGTCAGCGTGGTCATATTTTTTTTATTTTTATTGTAAGAAAATGAAATGTATTATTTAAGTTTTTTGATTAAATGGAGGTCCATATGGTCCCAATACCTATTCTGTGTTTAATTGCCACTAACCATTGTGTAGGAAATGTATAAGAACGGAGCCAAGGTTAAAAAAACCTTTCCTGCCATCTAGCAACCTATAACTTTGAACTTTAGCTCCTAAGTCTCTCATTTGCATCTTTTATTATGAGCTTTTCCCAGCTTTATGTAAGTCTATCTAAAATAATTTTTTCCCCATATATATTCTCATCACCTACAGCACTTGATGGCAGTTGCTTAACTGAAGTTACGCAGGATATTTTTAATCTCATTTCTGTTCATTACACTTTCCAATAGACATATATAGGTATCTTCTTTAGAATTTTCTTTTGAAGGCTGAGTCCTAGTCTCTTATAAGGAAGCCTTTCCATAGCTTTAGTCATTGTGGTGTGAAAACTAAAGGAAAATCTGTTTGAGTGACTTAATCCGTCAGTTTAGTGCTATTCTGTGGATTTTAATGTTGTTGCATGTTTCGTTTATAGAGAGTGTTTTCAAACTTAGAGGAAAAACAACACGCTACTTTGTGCCTTCATTTCAGAAGCAACAGATCAGATTTTCAGCTACTCTTGTCTGGGTGAAGATTTGGGATTTTTTACACCTGATAATTCTTTACTTGACAGTACCTGTTTTTAGTAAGAGACATTGTTTGATATTACATGTAATAGCAAACAGATAAGGGATCGTGTAGGATAACTGTGCTGTTCTTCAAAGTATTAAGATGTTTTATCAATTCTAGAAGTGCAAAGAGAAAGATAAATCTTCTGTTTTATTTCTCTAGAGCTGGTACTCTATTACATTGCTGTGTAGGGCATATTTAGATTAGCCTTGCAGTAAGCTGATGTGCAGTTATGTTGATTGCTAAATATTGTACTTCAAATTCAGATGCATTTGCTTTTCAGATATTTATTGCCCTTTCACTATATCTTTGAAGTGCACAATATTTACTGAGTGCTTAGAAATATTTCTGAATGATCTAATTTATTAATTTTCTCTCTCTTAAATACTTGTTAATAATAATAATAATGAAACGTGTCATAGTCTGAAAAGAGTATCTTTTAAGCAAGGAGAATTGCTTAGAACATTTGTTGCAGTTTCCTTCAGATTGCAGCACAGGGTCCACTATTTAATCTTTGACTTGTTCTTAATATTGTATATTTAAAATGTTTAATGAGTACAAAGGCAACATATGTTTGCAGATAGCAAACCCTCTAATTATTGAAAATGCCAAGGTTACTTAGAGTGTAGCAGACTTTCTGCAGCAGTGAATAAGTATTTGATACTGAAATGATGTGCCATAAATAGGATGGATTTTATTTGTTTTAGTTGGTGCTTTGATAATGTGGACACTGAGATCCATTTGAGCAATAGCTGAAGTCCTTCAGGAGATTTCAGTCTATCACTGATGTTTTATACCAAAGATACAGTTGCAAGATGTTCAGGATTATTTTTCTTTCAAAACTTTCTTTTGGTCTGTTCAGAGTAGTTATGGAATTAATTAAGTACATATGTAGGAAAGGTACAGAATCTGGTCAGCACTTCCATACTGAAGAATTGTAGAAGAGTATGGTCTGAGATGTCCCAAATGATTGTTTACAAAATTTTGCTTGCTAGTAATGCAAAAAAGGAGGACAAATTCAAAGCAGTAACTTGTCAATGCATTTGGAACAATGTTAAACTGTGCAGTAATTTCTAATATTTACAGGAATCTCAGTGTCAGGGTCCTACACAATGAACTATAATTTTGAGCTGCAATCATAAATCAGCTTGGGCTTTTCCTGTGTTGTGAAATGTTAAGTGTTCTGCCAAAAGCATGTTCTCCCTACAGAAAAGACCCTTACCCATAGGCAGCAAAGATTTAAGTTCTTCAAAGACTATATTATTAGAAATTGAATTTATTTGCTCTACAAACTTTAAAGAAATTCTAACATTTGACTTCTCAGTGTAGACTCTTCTTAATAACAGCCTTAGCCCTTTAGCACAGGGAAATGTCAGAAACCATACTGAATTAATTATGGTTTTGGCAATCATCAAAATGATAACAAAGTCCTAAAAAGCTGGCTGCTCAAATGTATAGAATGCAAACTAAATTGAACTAGGCTTTATTTTTTTATGATTAGAAAATATGTTTATGATCTGGCTGGATTTCAGAAGAGTCGTCTATAACCTTGTAATCTGTAGGCCAAATTAGATTTCAGTAGATTAAGCATCTGAAAATAAAGTGCATTTTAAGTCATTTTGCATCATTGTTTTTAACCTTGTAATGTCTGAAGGTTGAACGGTGGTGTAACATTATATATAACTTGATTTACTACTCTACCTGAAAAAAATTGCACCAATTTTTAATACCTGAATTGTATTAACAGTAGAGCACTCAGATGAGGACAGGAGACCCTGTGTTTCAAATGGGAATCCTTTCCTCCACTTTCACTTGTTTATGAGCCCTTTCAGTGTTAATGTGACATTTCAAACCTTTCAGATAGAAAATGCACAAACTGCTTGATGAATGGAGGAACTCATTTCTAGCTGGCGTTCCATCGTAAGAACTTTCAAATGATGTCCATGATTGTATGAATTTGTTCTCATATTTACTCAAATTAAGTTTTCATTGCCCATTCAGGAACTGTTGTTTAGTGGGATTTGAACAAACCAGAGTTTGAAGGTTTACAGTGTCACAGTAACTGCAGTTCTCCACTTGTGCGATCAGTCTTTCCCTGTTCCTCTCCCTCCGTCTCCCTACTCTTCAGTTTCTTACCTTGGGTGTCTGTACTAGTAAGGAACCAGGGAGTGGTAACTGCAGCTTGTCCATGCTGTGTCTTTGGGATAGTTTCTGCAGGATGCAGTTCTGAAGGGATAGGTAGGTTTTAAAACCCAAAGAAGTGTTCTCTATTTTAGTACAGAGCTAAAACTTCACAGAAAAAAAGGCTTCAGTTTTTGTTGTAGAATTACATAGAACCCATGAAGGAAGGACTAAGCAAAGCCCTAAACTTGAATTGTTACAAGATTTCTTCAAAAATAAAAGCTATGAAGAAGCAGAATACTACTCCAGGAGTGAAAAAGGTATTAGATGTCTCTCTTTCCTTTTGGCCCTTAGTCTAGTGGGTCTGAAGGTAATACAGGATATATATGCAGCCCTACCAGTAACAGTCACTGCTTTCTGAACAGCTCCAGGCTCGTATAGGTACTATGCACTTTTATAGTGGACAAAAGCCTTCTAAGGTGAAGTTATTCTTAGTTGACTGTCTTATGTCGTGACACATCTGATAAAATCTATGACTGAGCCTAAGACAGAAATAATCATAATTTCTTTTGCTTTTTCTAGGTAACATTCAGGTTTCGTGGATTGATGATACATCAGCATTTGTATCACTGAGCCAGCCAGAACAAGTACAAATAGGTAAGTGTTTCTGAATTTACTTCAGTATTAAGACTTCAACAAGCTACTGCAAAGTACTCGGAGCCAATGGGGTCTGTGATTCCAATGGCAAAAATACTCACTTGGTTCAGATGCTATAGGAGGAACTAAACTTTTATAGTACCAGAACAGGAGCTACAGCAAAGACAACAGGCCAAATCTGTACTTGGTGGAGTTTTGTGTTTGATTCCATGACCTTCTAAGTACCTGAACCTGTAGGTAGAATAATGCTAGTTTCTGTACTTGATACAGTATTTATTGAGGTTTTTACTGTTACTTTGCACGGAACAGAGCTATCAAGGACTTTTATGGTCTTTGCCTTCAAGTATCCTGATGTATATCAATCCAAAGGATACATTGATTTGGTTTACATTTGCAAGCAATAAATATAGTGGAAAGCCTTTTGGTGTGTTGTGGAACACATACAAAATAATAATCTTCTAAAAATCTGGACAGCTAATGTGTCTATGTGTGTATGTATTAGTCATGTACAATCTTTCTAGACCTTATTTTTTAAAATTTCTATTTAACTTTTGAGGTTAGCTTTGAAAAAAGTTCATGGACAGAAGTTATACAGGATGTACACGTTTTAACTTTTTTCTTCATATTTCATTGGATTTGGGTTTTTTTTTCCAAATTGCTTCTTGGTTTGGATTTTAGGAGAGGAATTAAAGAAAAGCAAGTTGTTCATGACTACATAAATACTCTTAGTGAAGCGACATTCTTAATTCACAGAATTAGGAAAGAGAGCAGTATTTTGTTATTTACAATTGTGCAAGATACTCTGGAAAGAACCTTTTCCAGTATAAGAAGCTGACTGAAAGCATAGATCAAGACATTACCTAGGTATCATGAGAAAAATATGGAGTAAGTAACACTCTTGAAAAATCATAAAGAATTAAAAAAAAAAACAAAGGAAGAGATGAACATCTCTTCTAGTTATGAGGAAAACCACTCTTTTTGGGGTGTGAGTTTGTTATGGTTTAACCCCAGCCCATTATGAAGCACTACACAGCCATTTGGTGTGGAGATGATGAGGAGAATCCAGGGGCGAGGAGAAAAAGTGAAATTTGTTTGTTGACATAAGAACAGTTTTAATAATGAAGTAAAATATAATAATAATGCTAATAATTGTAATGAAAAAGAGTATAACAAAAAGAGAAGTAAACCCCAGGAAAAGACAAGTGATGTACAATGCAGATGCTCAATATCCTCTGACTGATGCTTGAGCATTGATCTGCCCCTCTTCACTAACTCCCTCTGCTTGATACAGTGGGCATGAAGTCCTATGGTATGGAGTAGCCCTTTGGCTAGTTCAGGTCAGTCGTCCCCTCCCGACTTCTTATGCAGTGGGAACAATGACTAGAAGTGACCCATTATACATTACTTATACATTATTGTTTGGGATATGTTATTGTAGTGTCACCTGTGTTTATTGAACTGTTTGCATCACATACTGGAACAGTAAGAACAGCAGTTCTTGCTGCAGGGGATTTTGAGCGCTTACCAGCAGCTTCCTTAAAGCAACTACTCCAACTGTTTCTTCATCTATATATAGATCTAAGGACCACACAACTTCCAGTGAGAAGTTCCAGATAAAGAATTGTGTGAAAAGAAATGGGGCACTATTTTAGCTATCTCCATAACTCAGGAAAGCACTTTTTACATATGTTGTCTTAGTTCCTTATATCTGAAGCATTCCTGATTCCCGTGTGTATTGCACTGTCAAAGGTTTGAGAGAAATGCTGTTCATGCAGCAGCAAGTACGTTATGAGATTGGAGAGAATAAGCCTTAATCTAAATTGTCTTAAGTAAAAAAAGTACTCTGAGCTCTGCAATCACAAATGATATATTTGTAAAGTAACAACTTATCTGAAGTGTCTGAAGCTTTTTATTTCAGACCTGGTTAATCTTATTCAGAATTCAGCCACCGTATGTGAGGGATAAGGTGAGAAAAAACTAAATGAAGGTTGCCACCTTTTTGTATTCTAAAGAGAATTTGTGGTGAAATGCTACAAAGTTGTGTTAGTTCAGATATAAAGAATATCTATAGGTCATTGTAATTTTATAGATATGCCCCTTTTTCCCCTCCTCTTTTCAGTCTGAATGCTTATATCTCTGAGTAGGGCTTGAAAAGACTATTTATTATCAATAAAACACCATGTGTTTTATACCATTTCATAAGCCGAAAGCTTTCCCAGGTGCTGCTACAGTAACTTGCCCACTGCTATCACCTCAGCTACTTACCTATTGTCTCAATGTTTGGCATACACAGTTACCACCACTATTTAGGGATTTTTTAATTTTTTTTTTTTTTAGAAAAATATTCTTTTGTTTCAGCAACTACATATTATGGAAATAACTGAATGTGTGCAGATTATTTAAACTGAATCTTTCTGACACTGCTCTGTGTGTGTCTTTTTTTATGTTTTAACAAACAAGGAGGCTTGTTCTGTGGCCTGTGTGCTAGGAAAAAAAGTTACTTGTTTGAAAGCTGAGGTGATTATAGTCTTTCATAGATTTTTATGAGATCAGGTCAGTAAAATGTTATGTACTAAAAGCAGTCAGCCAGCCAAGCTGATAAAGTACAACAACCTCAATTACCAAAGAGCTGTCTGATTTTACAAAAAAACCCAACATTTTTACTATAAAATGGCATAAACATCTTGGGGTTTTTTTTTTCCTGTAATAAATACATCATAAAGTCGATTCTGTTATTCTGTTTCCTGGTCTTAAATTCTTTAATGAACTGCTCTGGCAGTAAAAGTCACTATTTGTACGTATGATTTAGTGAACTGTGTTTAAGAAACTAGGAAAAGCTAATTATGTGGCGTGTTTTTTAACCTGTCTATATAAATATGTCTGCATCTGCTGGATTATGTAAAAAGCCTTAGAGAACTGTCAAACAATATGATACAATGCAAGATGTAGCTGCAGACATACGTTTATGCTTTACCTCTGAAATATGTTTCAGGCTTTAAGCTGGTATTAATACATGGAGTTTAACAAAGCACACGTGCAGCAAAAACGTTCATGGTAAATAAATGGAATGAGAACATGAAGGGTGTGCAGAAGTTTCCCTGTATTGAAAAGGTGGTCATATTTGTATTATATATGAGTCTAAGCACTGTAAAAACATCCAGAATTATTTTGCATCCTTTTAAAGAGGAAATTATTTGGCAAAAGCTATGAAAGTAAGGCATGGAGTGTTAAGTGATTCTAAGTCTACCAATTTTTTTACAATTTGATTCAAACCTCAGAGGTGTCTGTATTTTTCAGTTGCAATAGCAATTCAGATCCTGAGTATCTGGCTGAACTAAAGTGAAATTGTATAACCTAACAGCAGATCATTTAAAGATTGATCTAAAGTCATTCCTTGATGTAGGTACTTGGGATAACCAGCTGATGAATCTGATTTGTTTCTTTAACTTTTTCTTCAATACCTTTTAATTTTCTTCAGCTTGATAAGTGTTAAAACAGAATGTGAAATGTGATTTGTCTGTACTAGTAGTTTTTGTGTAACTGTCTAAGGGTTGTATTGAAAATGTGATAAGCTTATGTCCTAAATACAGGGATGTTTTTTTCTGTGCTGCTTTGAAAAGCTTTCCTTTTACTTTCAAGATTAATATTTACCCTTTTTTTTTAAGGGTTGGGAATAAAGAAGGGGATTTTTTTCCTTCAAGTTGTCTTTCACATTTCAGATTATTATGATGATTAATTTTCATGCTTATGCTTAACCTTTACATCAGACAAGTGACAGATCTTTTAATATGTGACATTCTGTATAAGCTATTCTGTACTGTTTCTGTTGCTTCTATCTCTCTTGGCTTCAGATGTTTTAAATGGGCTAAAAACTCGTTCATCTACACCCTGGGAATATGTTGGGATTTCTCATGTTAACATACACAAAAATCCATTTTGAATATGTAGATAATAAAATGAATCTGTTCATCTCCCAGTGCTCTTAAAACAATGTTCCTGAGTTATGTAATATCATGGATGGTATCCATTAAGACCTAGCCAGAAACTGATTGATAAAACATTGGTCCATATGCTTTTCTGTTTAATACACGTAAATACGATTAACTGAATTGAACTAATGAGCAGCTCTTTGAATTTCACATGCTAGTCATTAACATGTAGGTGTCCAGGAAGAACGCATGTTCCCATTTTTTAATTGTTAAAGCATTACCCTGAAGGACCTATGAATTTTTGCATAGCATAATAAGGCTTCTTTCCTCTTCCACATACTTACTTGTAAAAAAAAAAAAAATTAAAAAAAATTAGGGGAAAGGTCAGTATGTTTTAGGCAATTTTGGAACTGCTCCTATGTTTCAAACTTAATACAGAATGCATAAAACACATAAAATGGAGACCTTGGGAAACAAGACGCAGATCCTGTAACCTTCTCTTTTGTCCAAGAATCTTCACTTGATTTGGTTTTTCATGTGACTCGCATTGTTGACAGACTTAGAAAAGGCTTATTCTTGTATAAAATCGTATTGCAGTTTGAAAATAAACTTCAGCTTGAAGTGAAAGCTGTATCAAGACAAATGTTTGTTAACAGTTTCATAGTCACCACAGTGATGATTCATATGAATTTATTAATAAATTGATATAACCTAAGCATTTCAGTATTTAGGGCACTTCAATATCTCAACCATTCTGTACAGTTGACTAGTTTGTGAGTCATCAGTTAATGCTTTATATCAGTGATAAGCTTTTGTTATTCATGGTTCCCTTGAATTTTGTTGCCAGCCAGCTTTCAGTGACTTTAGGTTACTGGTCTAAAAACCTATGTGCACTCTTAAAGGGAGGTTTCTGGAGATGTCTTTGCACTTGTGGAGTCTTTATTGGACACTGAAAATGAACTCTTGAAAAATGCTGCTACTTGAGAATAAGTTGATTTCTAAAACATGAAAGTCTTATAAATACATGACACTGTTAAAGTGCTTAAGAGTGAAATCACGCTTCTGTTCACAGACATTTGAAATAGTTCTACATTAATGGAAATGATGGAAAATTTTATCAGTGGTACTGATATGCCTTGTTTATATTCCTTAGCAGCTAAAGCTTGCTCTTAATTCTTTTTAACCAAGGCTTAGGTGCAGTTTAATAACATCTGTGTTCTGATTGAGAAACTTCTACAATATCTTGAGATCACTGGTTCAATCTGAGAGTGATTTTTAACTTGTGAATCTTCCCCTGAATGGTTCAGGTTGGGGTTTGGATTTTTGCTGTTTTGAAATGCAATAAATACACTTGACTTGAAATTTTAAGTGCATGTGAAAAAATGTGTTTGTCATAAATGGCAAGCATTGAAATAATGTTAAGTTGTTCCATGTGTTAGTGCCCGGATATATGAGCACATATAGAATTTACAGTGCACAAGATATCTTCTTCCTCTGGGCATTGAGTAAACCAATGTATTTACACAGCAGGGGAGCAATGGACTAAAGCAGGTGCAGCAGCTGAAGTTGTGATGGCCTTGCAATGATTCCTGTTCAAATCATTAATCTTTCTGATCTTGTGAGTTTCTCAGACAAGGCTGGACTTTATGGTTTATTAGTGTTTTACAGGGTTTACTATAGAACCTTCTACTTTGTATGAATGCTTACCACCAGCATTTTGAAATAACCATTTATTTTGAGATGGTGTGCGTATTAGTCTCTTCTCACTGAATTTGGACATCTTACTATATGACTCAGATTCTTGGAACAAATACATTTCACATGACCCAATTCTCATCAATAAGTTAATATAAAATTCATGTTGGCTACATACTTTGGCAGGAAACTTCCTTAATTGACCAAGGAAGCAGCAGTCATAGTGCAGTATATCAAATCTCAGCCATTACTGTTGTTTTACCTTTTATTCAAACTACATGCAATTTCCAAGATTTCTCTAGCTGTTGTGATTTCCCATCTCCTCTCCTCATCAAATGTTGCATTCTTAAGATCCACAAGGTTTTGATGTTCTGGGAAAGTTGGGTTTAAATCAGTGGCTTTGCCTATGATGCAAAATTTCCACTGTCAAAAGTATGTGATACACATACGGGCAGATACATGTATAAAAAAATCTTGCTATTACTCATGTGAATTTTGGAGTGGCTTGAATTCTTGTGCTGACATCAAAATGGCATTTAAAATGCGGAACTACTAGATGTAATAATTGCAGTAAGATGTAATCACCTTGTAGATGTATGCTTTGCCATTATTGTCATGCAAGTTGAGTTTTTTAAAAACATGGTTTTTCAGAAGATCATAATGATTTGTTGCTCAGACCTGCATGTGATGTTAAGGACTTGCATGGAACGGTTTCACTAGGAAGACCTGAACAGTTAGTCTGTAGCTTTTGTATTCCTTATGGGGTAATAAGAATTATTGAAATGAAAAAGTTATATTTGGGATGCTTTTCTAGAAGAGGACAATATCAACACACCTGTTTGATGCAGCAGTCGTTATGTTAGTTCTGACAGTTCAGTGCAATCATTCCTGTAGCAAACTGTATCTGATGGGTGAACTCATCACCTGGGTTGTTCTTTTTGAAGCAGCTGACATGTGGAGCAATTGAAGATGTCTGTGTTAATCTTGAACAGTCTCCTGGACAGCCATGAGGATGTCTCCAAGCTCAGTGTACTAGTTCTTGTTCTGAAGTCCTTAACAAGTGTCAGAAGTGCCATCAGATTTTGCAGGACTGTTCTTCCAGCCAACTGCTGAGCCTTAGCTGCAAGGTTTAATTTGCTGGTAATAAAATATAGGTAGTGGTTTGTGCCAGTCTTTATCGTTACATAAAGGAGATGTCTCTTTCCCTACTCCAACAGTACTTTTCTGTGTCCAGAAAAAATAACTAAGGAAAATTCCTGCTAATTCTGTGAGGTGAACTGGCTCATCGGCAGGTCAGTAAACACCAGAAACACTGTAAAAGGATGGCATAGGACCAGGTGGCTTGGAACAGGAGCTAAGAGCAAGGCATGGGATTCTCCCACTTGGTAACAAACTGTTAGATTAAATCAGCTGTCTAGCCAGACTGTGGTTTCTGTTTCTTTCCAAAAAGTCTTTCAGATTTGAGCTATCAGTGCTTGGAGTAATAATTGACATTGAGACCCTCTATCTGACTACAGAGGAAACATTCTGTACACTTAACATTTTTAATTTGTAGATGAAAATATGTCAACACTTTACTAGTACTCCTAGAAATTAAAATGCTAATATAAAAGCACTCCTCTGCTAGTAAGAGCAGAGAATGAGATGTAGTGCATTTCTACTTGTGTTGTTCAGGAATCTTGACTATACTAAAATGAATCGCAGGTTTTTGGTTTTACAGTGGAACCTGTGGTGTCATAATCATACTATAGGCAGCCGTTTTGCAACTTTCAGCATTACTGATGCAAAATTAAGAGGACCTATTATAGATTTACTGTCAGGTACGTGCAGTCATATTCTTTTCTCATCAGTTAAAGAAACCCCAAAAACTAAAAAAAAAAAACCAAAACCCCACCTATGTACCCTCTGACTATAGTAGTTTTTCTCTTCATGTTGGAAGCCTTTTGACTACCTTTTTGTTTAGTGTTTCGATTGTTTTGAAATCAGTTAATACATTTCACAGCTTTTGTTTCAATTACTGAGGTATTTAAACAAAGTGCAAAGGTTGAGTAGTTTGAATACTTTCAGTAATAACTCAATCTTTAAGAAACTTAAAATCCTTTATAACAGTCTGCATACATGTACACAGTGAGAAATATCTCAACAGAAATATTTTGAGTTAATATTAAGGATCCTTCCTCATTCTCTGCCGTGCTTTGTACTTGACATTTTTTTTTTCCTTCTTCTATAAAACCATTTTCTTTCAGGTCATTTGTGCATTTTCCAATTTTCTCCAAAATGGAGAGTCAAAAACTTAATTTTGTTTTGCTCTCCATCTTGTCATTCTCCTTTTGCAAGGTGAACAGCTGCTTTGTCACCACGGTGATGCTGCTTCCTGCTTGGGATTCAGATGTGAAAAGAGATGACAATCTTTGTAAAGCAATCCTTTTCTTAGAAAAGTATGTTTTAGAGTCCGTGTAGGCCCCTTCTGCTATCTTAGGCTAATACAGGTGAGGAAAACAGCAAAGGATACTCAGCACTATGTACAAAACAGGTTTCAGTTTTGATATAGCCTGCAGATAGTTGCTGTTCTCAAATATAGTTCAGAGAGTATGGATTCTTCAAACTGTTAAATTACTTTTCTCTGTCACCTTCTAGTACAGAGATTCCTTGGAACAAGCAAATACATCTTCAGCAACCCGCATTTATGTTTCTGTGCAGTCAGTGTGCAGCTTATGAAATTAAATACGGAGTTAACTAACAGAATGGTTATGCTTTGTAACTTAGAAAAATGTTTTCCTGGGGTAATGGTTTGTCCTTGAATATTTGGTACTTAATTTTGTATCTATCTGTGAATAAAAATGGTTTCAACAAAGTTACCCTTTTCTTCATGAGTGCCAAAGGTTAACAGTATTTTCCTCAATTGATGTGGTGTTTTTCTTCCTAAAGAAAAATTTTTTGATGTCTAAACTTCTAAAGCATGGGAAAATTATGTCAAACTTTGTTTGTTTATTTTTGTAAATTATTTCTAGGAGCTATTTTTTCCCTAGTGTCCTTTGAACAGGTGATCTGTTGATGAAATTGACTAAAATTTAAGTGTTCTGACAAATGTGGGGACTTGTCACTTTTTACATACAGTACCTCCAGACTGTTTAAAAGTTTGGGCAACTGAGGACGGGCAATTCATATGCAGAAGTTCCATACATTCTGTTGGGAAAAGAGGGGGAAACAAGCATGTTAAATAATTGAAAACTTGTTGAAGCACACATTTTATGATTGAATGCTACAACTGGTACTAAAAGTTTTGAAACTTCCTAATAGTACACTGAGGCTGCCTTCCTCATCACTGACACAAAAAATCATTCTGCTGCTCTCTGAGACAGTCAGCTGTAGTTGTATTTCTAGAAGTAAGTTGACTAAGTAAATACTTTTTAACTTCTTCAGAGCTCCTGAATTTTGATAAACAATGCTGAGATCTAAAGTTACACTGCACTACAGGCTTCAAACAATTATGCTCTGACTTCCACATGGGTAAATGTTTATACTAGTTTAAGAAATTTTAAGTGAGTTTTGATTGTCTCCTAACCTCAAAGCAAACTAAGACTTTCTCTTCTTGATGCTTCAGTGCAGCATGATACCAGAGGATCTTTCATGAGACCTTGGTACCTTATTTTATTTAATTCTCAGGTTTTTACTTTTTTTTTTCCTTAATAAATTGTTTGCAGTGAGAGATTTTCTTCTCTTTAACCTTACTTGAGGACAAGGATCTTGAGGAGAACACTGATGAAGTGTCACTTTGTTCAGCAATGCTGGGCAACTGCTGTAGTTACCTTGGCATACGCAAAAAGATTTTGGTGCAGCTGTTATGGAAAGCAAAAAGCAGGCAGTCAGGCTTTTCTGTAGCTGAATAAGCAGTTATTTTTTACTCCCTTCAGTCACAACTGAAATCTTTTTTTTTTTTACTCTATTAGAAGTAGACCTGTGCAGGACACTTCTTTTGAAAGTCAAGAAAACTGTTTTCAGGTTAAGATTTCATCTCAAAAGAAGGTTTAGCAAAGGATATGCTGAATACATCCAACTCAACAAAATGGCTGCCTTGCTAGTGTGAGTTATGACCAAAGCTTTAAAAAATTAAATCTGTCATCTGTCAGTTTCTTACCCTGGTGAATTAATGAGGCCTTAGATCAGTTTTTCACAGTAACAGGGTTAAATGGTTTACTCTCCTAAAACTCCACTGTGCTCTTCAGCTGATTGGTAATGAGTTACTGCGAACATTCAAGATAAAAAGAATTAACAAATGGCCAAAACTCAACCACCACGAAAAAAACACCCCAAAAACTCAAAGCACAAAAAAAAAACCCTAAACATTTTAAAAGCAGGGTTCAAGGAAACATTCAGGCTTTTCTGTTGAAATAGAAATGAATTTTAATCTTTCTGACCTGCAAAAGTAACAAGTGCCATTCATAAGTAACTCTGGGGTGCTACATGGACTTACTCCAAATGATGAAACATTAAGAAAACTAAATATAATAATTTGTTGGTAGAAGTCAGTATAGCTTGCCTTCTTCCTAATTCTAAAGATTGCTCATAGTTCAACCAACTGTTCATTTAGTCTGGTGGTGGAGAGAAGGTGTCCTGGTGCTGTTCGTGTTCTTTACATTGTTCTGTAGATTGGCTTTCAAACCAGACTATTTTAAGGGGGGGAAAAAGGTAATGGAATAACTTTTATCAGATGTTTATGTTTGCTTGTTCAAGGAGTGCTAGTCATTTTGGAGGTTGACTAAGGCTTCATTTCACTAAGGTTTTTTGTAGTATGGCATAGACCAGTACAAGTTTCCAGCCCTATTGCCAGCTCTGCTTCCTTGGTTTAGGCAAAGGATGGCCAAGGAACTAGTGAGTGGCAGTGAGGTTGGGAACTAATTAGTTTACATGTTTAGGTGGAGCAAAGAGGCTGTGATTGGGCTAGGTTTGAAAATAAACTGATATAACATTAAAGAAAAATGCTTTTGACAAGGATTACCCTGTATGGAAAAAAAAAAACAACCAGAAATGGACAATGGAATGTAGCCTGGTTAAGCTGGAAAAAACTGGTGCCTAATTGTAGCTGAGCCAAACAGTTAAAAAAGGAGGTAGGGGTTCTGCCTTGCCAGAGAAAATAGGAAACAGTGAGTTTAATATTGAAGAATTTTTAGGGTTATGATATGTTGCAAGACCGATATGAGATAGACACACCCAGAAAAGACCAAACTGAGAAAAAGACAAATTAGGAATAAGATAAGGACAGAAATCCACAGAAATGTTGGCTAATTAGTGAGCGTTCTGTCAGGTTCATGCATTTCTTTCTACGAGAAGCCAAGAGAGAGTGTGCCCAATGCTTTTTATACTGAGTGGAGCCTAGCAATGATCAGGAACTTTCATAATGCTTGTAGGAGAGGCTGGAAAAGAGCATTTAAAGTTTCTGCTCCAATTAATTAGTCACGTCTGTAATGGTAAGTTGCCTTGCAGCAGAAATTGTCCAGGTATGCTTAAAGGTTTGAAAACTACATATAGGTTAAACAAAAGAAACCACAGCACATTAGTATTGTAATGCAAATTTTACTGTTTATCATAGTACAGGTGAATTATGGTTATGCATTGATAAGGTCCATGGCCACATGATCACATATGTTTTGGATTTATGACTTTTTTAAGAATATATTAGTACATTTGCTGTGTAGGAACCCTACCCTGATTGAATGCTCTGAGTAGTAGACAATTTCATTCCATTTAGGTTAATTTAAAAGGTACTCTCTAATTTGGGATGTTGAGTCTATACTTTTGCTTTCTGTTTATGAAGTTGGCCCATAGCACTGCTGCAGGTCATGAGATTTACTTTGAAACAACGGACAATGTCATGACGGAAAAAGTGCACGTGCAAGCTTCTGATTTTTAAAATAGCCCTAGAAGTCAATAAATAAGGCTGTGGAAGCATACAATTAATATAAGGAGACTAAAACAAAGTACTGAATTATCTACTCACTGTTTGAACCCTTTCAATCCAGCTGAATTTAAAGTCTTATATTTTAAGAATGCTAACAGATTAGATTAATATAGCATCTCTACAGAAGTCACCTTAAGACTGCACAGGTGAATTTTTACTTTAGTATTTAATAAGTTTAAGTGGTCAATTTTTCAGCCTTTAATCTGTACGGTTTTGTGTATTTATTTTATTTGCATATTGTGGGTGTTTTTACCCAAACAGTTCACTTACATATTTGTCTATTAATAGGCTTAATGCTTAATGTTGTCAGTGGCTGTCTGTCAGGATTTTGTTCTGCATAAGAGTAAGGACTTGGTGAAAGTCTATCTTTGCATAAGTTAGAATTTAGGAGGCTTATTTATTTGTTTCTTTAGTTTCTTAGAATTCACAAATCATTCTAGCAATGTATGTCTTTTACTGCCAATGCAGAGTGATGTAACTGTTAATTGCTTTGTTTGGCAATATGGACAGAGTTCATCAAAAAAGCATCAGAGAAAATATATTTTATCATCCCCTCTAATCTGCCCAGATGAGGCCTCATCTGGAGTACTGTGTCCAGTTTTCGGCTCCTCAGCTCAAAAGGGATAGAGAATTTCTTGAGAGTGTCCAGCATAGGGCCACCAAGATGATCAGGGGACTGAAACATCTTCCTTATGATGAAAGGCTGTGAGACCTGGGACTGTTCAGCCTGGAGGAGACTGAGGGAGGACCTCATTAATACTTAGAAGTATTTAAAAGGTGTATGTGAAGAGGGTGGAATAAGTTTCTTTTGTAGTGTCTAGTAACAGCACATGGGGTAATCGACAAAAGCTGGAACACAAAAAGTTCTCTTAAGGAAAAGCTTCTTTACTGTAAAGGTGATGGAGCCCTGTCACAGGCTGCCCAGGGAAGGTGTGGAGTCTCCTTCTCTGGAGGATTTCAAAACCTGCCTGAATGTGTTCCTGTGTGACCTGATCTAGGTGAACCTGCTTTAGCAGGGGAGTTGGACTGGATGATCTTTAGAAATCCCTTCCAACCCCCACCAATTCTGTGATTCTGTGGTTTTTGAATTTTTACAGGGAGCTGCTCTTCAGTTCAAGACAATGCAAGATTACATCTATGTGGCTCCTTAGACTTTTCCATATGCCTTCATTTCAGCTGTTCAATGCATGAAGCAATATATTCAGCATAAAAATTTGAATATTTGTATGTGTGTAATATGAATGGGTTGCTATAAAAAACAGGCCTTATTTCAAGCAAGCAGATTTGTCTTTGTTCAAAAATGCTGACTCTTAGATTTATTTTTTAAATTATCTTTAGGCTCACAAGGATGACTTTTCTTTTTCCCTGAAATACAATCCAGTTCGTCAGAGAATTAAATGGAAGAGCTATAACTTTGGCTCTTAGTTTATGGCAAAACAAATAATGTGAAATGTTTATTGTGTTTTAACAAATCGTTATTTATCAGATGATCCATGGTAACTATGTGCTTGATTTTAGCAAGTAAAAACATGCTTGAGTTTAACTAAACAAATTTTACCCTGAGGAATGTCAGTTGGCATGCAGTAACTCCAGTGAACGCTATTAATTCATTCATGATGCCTGCACCATAACTTCATGGGCAATAAATGCACTCCTAATTCTTACAAACAGATACTGTAACTTCACAGTTCAGAACAAAGGAATGTGAAAGGAGTTATGCATAACATCTCTGCTTGGTGCAGCAGTCTCATGAGGCTATTAATCATAATTGCTGGTATCTATTCTTGGGATTAAAATTTAAATATACAATGCTGTTGCCCAGCTTTGTGTGCATTTGAAAGAGTTTGCAGCAGCAGCATCTGAATGCCATGATTTCACAGTAGCGTAGCCAATGTGCAGAATAGATTATCTATTCCAAAAGAGGAAAATAAACAAATCCACCCATCATCTTCACCTTTTCTGAATTGTGATGTTGGTGCTTGTTATTTCTAGTGCTTGAGCTAGAGGTAACACGTAATACCTGTATTCACAATGACAACACTTCAACGAGGATCAGAAAGTTGGTTACACATCTGAAAAAATTTGGAAGTATGTGCTAAAGCCATGATTTTGTCTTCTCTATAATTATGGTATTTTAAAATGTACAGCTTGAGTATATGAAGAACAATCTTTTTTGTTTTAGTTTTAAAGTGGTTTATTGGTGAGTTTACAATACTTTTCTTCAGTGACTTAGGCTGAGAACAGCAGAGGACACCAGTTGACAGTCAGTTTAATTTGCTGATTCATCTGTTATAGTGATGGCTTCAGGCCAGAACTTGGCTTGCCAACTGAAGGCTGAGAGCTGTGACGGTGCTGGGACTTGAAGGAATGTTGGTAAATTGTAGCCGAGTGAAGACAGTGAAAGTTTATTCTTAATTTTGAAGTGATTCTAATTTTGTATTGACAGAAATCCTTCTACCTTGAACTCTCAATCTTTTTTAGTTAAATTAACACCAAACATTAAAAAGATACAAGGATGGAACAGCTGGATGTTAGTGAAGTGCTGCTTCCACGGATATCTTGTGCAACCAATAATGCAGCTCAAATAAGCTTATGTTTCACAGCAATCAAACAGAGTTTTGGCAAAGGCTTTGCAAATGTCGTCTTTTCCTGGCAGACTCTCAAAATAAACCTGCTGGGTTAAGTAATGAGACTAAAAGGGAAAAAATCCAGGAAACCTTTTCTTGCCAACAAGCAATCTGGAAGAGGGTTACGACTGAAGAATTGATGGTTTCTAATTTAAATGAAAAGTCTTAAGTAGATTTAACCCTTTTTGTGTGAAGTCTGACTCTGAGAAGAGTTTTGAATGTCTTAATGTGAATGTCTCATCCCATGAATGAATTTAGTAGAATTGATTGTGGTATTTTTTGTTGTGTGGGGTTTTTTTAATCACTAATAATGGAACTAGAAATCATTTCTATGAACAGAGCAAAAAGCTCCCTGCCTTCTGCTTTTCAAAATAAATTATTTCTGGAGAGAGCATGCTGTCATTTAACAATGTTTTGTATATAACATCACTTTTCTTCTCCATAGCTGTAAACACCAGCAGATATGCTGAAAGTTACAGGATCCAGACATACGCAGAATATGTTGAGAAAAAACATGAAGAAAAACAGGCAAAGAGAAAATGTACAGAAGATAGTTGGAAGGAGATGGAGAGAAAGCGGTTAAAAACTCAGTGCACACCTTACGTTTCCCAGAGTCGCTACTACTGTGTTAACAGGTGAGACTTTTCCTGCATTGCCAACTCTTGTATTTTTATTGCATTTTTATTAGAATCTAGCAGTTTTCAGGTAGTTCTTAACCAATAAATGAGGGGTTATTTCTGCCCATATTTCTTTGCATAAAAATCAGTAGTGGTACATCATCTGTCCCAAGATCATAGCTAAAGGAGCTGAGGGAATTTTGTCACGAATGTGATTAGACCTATTTTAAAAATATTGGGATCTTGAAGGACTGGTCAAATCACAGCTTCTGAACTTGATGTAGCAATAGCATTTCTTATAACCAAAATAGTTACCTACTTTATTCATTCGACACCTCTTGCTTGTGTCATCTGCAAACTTAGCTATCATCTTATACCCTTGCAAAGACTGTCTTGGTTTTTTGACGACTTTCCATCTGGATAATAGTGCTTCAGAGAAGGGTGTAAATCACCATCATGGGCAGTCCTGATGAAGCTGTCCTCATGCTTCAGAAACAGGAAGGCAAATGATGGTACTTGGATAGCTTTAAGCTCTTGGAGTAAAACTTTGAAAAGGGTTTTAGCTCATTACTGAAGAAAAAAATTAAGACAGGAGATGGCAGTTTGATTACAGGACAGCACATTGTTGTGTTTATGTGAATAGGAGGATAACGGGTGGCTTCTTTCTCAGTCATCTCTATAGCTATGAGTGGGAAGGATCTTTTAGTGTTAATGGAATTGTATGATTAAGTTACCAAGTTATTGCTTTCTCTTCATTTTGTCAATTCCATATGAAAATAAATTTCAGTGGAGCACATAAGTTATATTTCTTTCAGGTGATATTTTGGGGTTTTTGTTACGTGGTTTTGTTGAGGGGAGCAGGGATTGCTGGGTTGTTTTATTGGTTTTTTTTTTTTCCTGATTAGACAGACCAAGTGAGGTAGTTATAAAACTGACACTGAGGTATTTCTGCTTTATCTTTCTTGGTAATGCTATGATAACTTCTAGTTCCAACTGTCTCTTTCTGTAAAAACTGTCACGAAACAAATATACTAAATTAGTTCAGTTCTTCTTGTGTCAGCTTATGATTTGCCTATTTTACAAAATTAAATGCAAGTCTGTATTTTGGCCAGCTGTCAAATGTTCATGGCTTTTGTCATGGTGGGAATTCTAAATGTGTTATATACGTTTGATCCCATATGGAGGAATCTGGTGATAAAGTCCATATCAAATGAAGTTAGTTTAATTGAACTTTTGTGATTAGGAAAGCATGGGAGTGCATGCTGTGAAGAGGTGAGGAGTTCTAAAGGATGTCCTAGCACTGTTTTATATGTGGCTTTGGTTTATGTCTTTAATTAAGTCTGTATTAAGTAGTCTGAAAGTGCTTACCACATCTTGAGCAAACTGTGAAGAAATACTAAGTCCTAGTTTTATTTCTACTGGAGGAAGTGTCTGTTCTCCACAAACGTTGGTTATCTCTCAGATTATATACAGGAGGGCAGAGTGCAGCTCATGGTTTGAACCATAGAGAACTTATTCTTTTAACATATACTTTGGAAAACAGTAAATGCGGACAGCTGATTTGTTGTTATCTCACAAAGAAGTTTAAGGTCTACCTCAAACAGATAATTTCAAAAATTGGCAAAATTTTTTGTTAATTCTTTCCTTAAAATGAAGATATACCACGATGAATTGTATGCCTAAGCACTTAATGTCCTTGAAAACTTTTAAGCCATTCTTCCTAGTATTGCAAAATTCTACAAGCAGCAGCCTTGGTTTTAGATGATCAACACTTTGATAACCTTGGATAGCAGCCTTTATTTTCTTAATAGAATTTCTTTTGTAATTGAGATTACATGATTTTTTGCCCTCTCATTATTCCATTAATAACGTTATTTGGTTATGCCTAAAATTCCCTTTCATGCAGGTCTTTTGACATGCTTAATTTTATTTTCACTTGTCCATAGTTATATTGTGTTTTCAACTATTTTTGGTTTTATATGTTTCCTCTTATGTGTAATCCGTTTAGGTATGGTATGGAACTGCAATCCTTCTGGTCTTTCAGTTCATTCAAGATAAACATTTTTCTCTTGTTTCCAGTCAAAGATATGTCAAAAATGTGTATTTATATTTTTATTTATTACATATAACCATTTTAATATAAATTATAATAAATATTACTTAAATATAACTGTTTCTATAAAGCAATCGGGACAAATATATATGTGTGCATGTATATGTGTGTAAATGTTTCCAGATTAATTTGAATCATATCTAGTTGAGCACTCAATACTATGATGTATGTAGCAGCTGATCTCTTATAATAGCTTCATGTTACTACATCCTTTATTTATTTATTATTTAATAAGCTTGCTGCATCAGTTTCTGCCAGGGAGCACAGCTGCAGAATAGCTGTTCCATCTCCATGATGACAACATATCCTGGCTACTTTTTCATTCAGTAATAAAGTTATTGGGTATTTCTTGTAAGGAACTTCTGTCTTAAATTGACGTATTGATAAGTATGTTAATAAACGTTCTTTAATTCCTGTCTTAATGAAAAAACTATAGTCTCATAGAGGAATTACTCTTCGGAAAATACGGTGTAATAGTATTAATAGCAGTCACAAGGTAAAATTACTTAAAATTAGTATGTACTTCTTGCATGTAACTTATTACTACTGTTTGATAGCAAAATGGATTTTAAAGGAAATGTGGCTGATTGTTTATATCAAATGGACAAGTAGAGGACAAGCTGATGCATCTGCTAGGACTTAATTAACTTAAAGTAGTTAATAAGATCCTTTTCCCTGAAGTTGTCCACTGTTCAGAACACACTTTTGAAATGGATGATGGCCTCTTGTGTACTGAATAGTAGCGACTATTTTGTGCTTAGCAAATAAGTTTGCCAGCTATGCCATGACTGTTCAGTGTGTGTTTAAGGTCTTTTCATCAGCAAAATAGCGCTAAACCATAGCATGAAAAATCAGTAGTTTTTTTTTTTTAAACTAGCTATCCTGCTCTACTTGGACTTATTTTAATTTTCCTCATTATCAGCTAGGAATAAATAAAATAGAGTAAGGCCATTGAGGCAAAAGGCAAAAGAATTAAACTAGTATGAAGTACATGAAAGTGATGCATCATTTTGCCTTATAAATTTTTGAGCAAAAACCCAAGAGTGCTGCATCTTCTGTTAAGTCTGGATGCTGTTTGCAGCACCACTTCCTTGAATGCCTTTATATTGCTGGAGATGGCTTATGTAACTTTTTAAATGTTTGTGTATTTCTGATGATGACTATATTGGTTTTTTTAACAGAAATCTTTTTTATGATGCTTTGTTATTAATTAAAGGATAAGGTTATTAAATACATGCATAATAAATATTGCAAGGAAATTACTATAGTATTCCAGTATTCTAGTGTCGTTTCAGGTGATTTTATCTGCTCTTAAGATGAAATGATGGATTTTTATGATGGATCAGTAACAACTCAATGTTGCTCAAAGTGTCAGGAGAGCACAGGGTTTATATTTTCTTTTAAATGACATTTACTTGAGGTTGGAGGTCTGTATATATCCAGGCTGATTCAACATGCTCTGTTGTGAGTTGTCCTTTTAAAAGTAGGACATGCTTTTCTGAAACAGAAAATGTTTAATATTACATCATTAGAATTTTTTTCCACCTTTCACCACCACCACTCCACCCTCCTTGCTCATTCTTTGAAAATAATTGCCATAGTACTGGTTGAATTGCTGCTATTTAGCAGCTGAAATGACACGACAAATTCTATGGGCAGTTTAATCAGATGGAGGACTCCTGGCAGTAGACTGACATGCACATCCTCAACATCCTGTTGATTCATCATGTTTAGTACTAAGCCATACTTTTTAGTGCTAGTCATACTGCTGGAATTTAATAAAAATACTGTGTTCTTTGTTGATTAGGATTGTGCTTAACAGGAACTGAAATTGAGAATAAAATTGGGATTTTTCTGTTTATGCCACTTTCCTCTTGTGGTAGTCATGCTTGTCAGCTTTGCCTGTGGGCTGACATTAAAATAGGTCAACAGAAGGGAGAGATTGGGGAAGAAGGACTTGTGGAAGCTGCCATTATTGGAGAGGCTGCCATCATCACTGACTGATGTGAAAATAGTATTATGTTCACTAAGTAGATTTGCCAGCTGGCTGTGTGGTGAGATGTTCTGGTCTCCCACCCCCCAAAATCTTTGCCTAGTAATTTTATTTTAAAAATGAGAACAGTCTCCATTTCAATATGCAAAAGAAAATTCAGAAACTCATTAAATATATTCTTTAAAAGTAGTAATAATTATTGCCTAAGTATCTGTCGTATCTGTGTGTTTTGCAACCTAAGTGCTGTGTTTGTTAATGGATAAGTATTTTGTCTCAATAATTGAGGATCCTAAAAAAGTTGGACAATTACTGATGTGGTTTTGTTCGTTTCTTCTACTTTTAGTTGTTGTCTCAATAAAGTTAGGAAATTCAGACAGAAATATGGACATACTCTAAAATAGCTCCTGTAATTAGAAAACTGACCTTTGCTCTGAGTAGTGCTCTAACTTGTATATACAACCATACTGATTTGCTACTATTATTAAGTGAATGAATAATGTTGCTGTAGTCCTTGAATCTTATTTTAGGTCAAAGAGGAATAAGACACAAAAATATCTACCCGTAGCCATCTAGAATCCATGCAAACAGTGAATGAGTGTAGAATAGAGATAATGCTTTAGAAGAAAGCAAGAAGTCAATAGGTTTCCATTATTTAAAAAAAAAAAAACAAACCTAAATTAGATTTTGTGTTGCTGTTGCTTGGTATCTCCAAGAACATAAGGCCTAAAATTAATTCTTCTTTTGTACTTCAGCGCACAGCTAAATGTGCACTGAAGGTTAAGGACTTGTTTTTCTTCTGTTTGTAATAACATCTCAAAAGTTTAAGTTGAAAAAAATTTAATCCAGCCATACGACCTTTCAAAAAGGGGGCTTATTCCTACAGGGAGTGTAAATTCTCTTCTGAGCGCCAAGCGCTCACAATAGGCCTGAGAAATCCTAGGATCATAATTTATGGCTCCTGAGTTTTTCTTATGTATTTTTCAAAACGTTGTTCCCAAAAGTCAAATTTGTACAAACTTTTCTAAACAGTGTTTTAAAAATACACATATAGCAGGTTTTCATTCTTCTAAATGCTTTTTCTTCACCAGGGTTTTTTTTCTTTCCAAACTCAGTTTTTGCCTGTTTTACAATGTTGAAGTGTGTACGTAGGATAAGCTATTGTGCAGCTTTTTGGCTTGCATCTTTTTATTGATGTTTGCTGTGGTGTGACTCAACATGATGATTTGTAAGAAATCATGCAAGAAGGCCTTCTGTGTGTGAACGTTTGGAGGAAAAATCATCTATTCATCAAATTACATTATGTTTGCGCTCCTAAAGTGAAAGTAAGAGCATGAGGTGCAATAATATGTTTCATGTTTGTTTATTGCCTTTGAACATCCCAGAAATTGCAAAATGTTAAGCTGAAAAAATTCCATTTCAAAGCCAAAACTATATAGACGTTTACTACTCCTTTAGCTGAAACTTTATTGAAACACCATAATTCCCCACTATTACTCATTAAAAAGAAAAAATGAAATTGTTTGTAAAGCTCTGTTCTGTTACTCAGAATTAATTTTTGTTTAAATAAAACAGCAGAACATGGTTTAGATGCATGCAGCCACTTGTGTAGCTCTTTGTGAAAAATGAAATTTTCTAAGTATATAACTACCTTTTTAAATTTCATTCTAAAAGAACATTAAAACAGACAATTCAGTACCTGATGTTTACATATCTAGAAGTTTGTAATGGGAACTGGTTTAGTTAGCCCTTTTGCTGCTGCATTCTTTCTTATACTCAAAGCTAATTTGATCTTAATATTGTAATTTATCTTTCAAGGAAACTTAAAAATAGCATTCCAGTTGAACAAAAATCTATTCAGTGTTATTTTGATGTGTGATGAATGAAATGGAGCTCTTAATTCATCTTCATACTGTATTAGTCAGGCTTCATTCAGATATTACCTATGAATTGTGTAATGTTTTGGTAGTTTTTATTTTACCTGTTTGTTGGATGGTGGGACGCTTCACTTTAAGGCCTGATCGAAAGTTTTCTTATGGAGTTTGATGGTTTTCTTTACCTTTATATAATAGAAATGCTTTTAAAACTGCATATAGTTCCAGGAGAGAAGATGAAGTTAGCTTGTGGAGTCCTTCACTATTAAGAAGCATGTTTGAGAGTTAACAATTGTAACTTAGTGTCTATTGAGAATGCTTTGTAAGAGCTTTTATAACTAAGAGCATGCAAATTAAAACTAAGTAGGTATACAGCTTTAATTGCATTTGGGTTGAATGATCTCATCAGAATAGCAGCTGAGCCTGAGATAGCTATAGTACAAAGAATGGATAGCTTCATCTACAGAAGATTGGATTAGATAGCCAACCGACGGGATTTTGTTGTTAAGTCAGATCTTCCAGATAGAGATACCACTTAACTGCAGTTTGTTCTAGTACCTTCATAAGCATTTCATAGATGTACAACAACTGGTACCTATGTAATAGTTATTCTTGGCTTGTTCATAAGCATATTTCTTTTACATTTCAGTTTTACAGGTACTAGCACAATGGGAAAGAGAAGCATGAGTCCTATTCAGGAAGAAACTGGTTCTGATGATATGGAGGAGGAGGAAGACCAAGATCCAGAATATGATCAGATAGACTCTTGTGCAGAGCCCCTTCCAGATGGTAAGAAGAGAGCCAAGAAGTTCAAAAAGATGAAGACAGAACAAGTTCCAGCAGGTAAGCACAATGTTTCCATGCACGGTTCTCTGTTCTGTTTGGAACTACCCTTGGCCTGAATGGAACTGAAGTTGTTTTCTCCAATATCTTAATTTACTGCCAAGTAACTTATACAGTGACTTGCTCCATTATATTCATAGAAGTCCAGACAAGTTTTTTATACTGAAGAATGTGTCATACAAAAATTGTAAACCCCTCTCCCTGAAACCAACAAAACCCCCAAAAAAAAAAAAAAACAAAAAAACAAACAAAAACGCAAACAAACACTACTTCAGACCAACCTAAGGAAGCAGCCTACCTGCCTGCCTCTCGCCACTCTTCTGGCATATTGCTTGCCATAATGCTGTTTGAGGTTAAATGCAGTTTGACCCAGTCAGACTACTGGTTTATATCCCCTGGAATATATAACTGCAACTCTACTGAAACCCTTTCTCTCAAGAATATTTCCTAAGAATGTGTTGACTGAGACAGCTCAATGAAGGAGTAAGCGGCCAAACAGGTGCTGACCTACTGGGCCCTTAAACTTATGCAGGCTCTTTAGCTTTCTGGGTGCTTTGCATTTATGATTCACTTAGCTGTGAATTTCTTTCTGATAACACTTGGCAAGGCAGTGATGAAAAGTGAGTGTGTTTAAAATCCCTTCCAAGCATTTTGGACAGGTGGAGCACAGTCACCCTTAACAGTACTTCCAGTCAGCCACAAGCTCTGAGTAAGCCTTTGGTTATTTTAAAGGCTTGCTGCACCATGAGATCATTAGCATTTCATGGACTGATAGTTGTTGAAGCTTGAGAAATACCACTTTTAGGAGATGCAGAATTTGAAAAGTAGAAGAAATAATAGTTTATTGTTGTAGAAGTGTACAGTTGTGGATTTGCCCATGTGATCATTTTTATTTTTCTTCTGTTATGTATTTTATACATTTTTTTTTTTTAATCTGGTTTAGAACGCACAATGTAATGTTTCAAAAATCAATAGTAGTTCTAGTACAAATGATAAGCCCAAATAATCTGTTTCCTTCTTATAAAAAATGTTTGGAGGTATACATTAGTATATGCAATGTTCTGTATGGTAATCATGTGCTTTATTGTTCTTTATTTGGTTGAAGACTTTTTACTTAATGTGAAAGGAGTTTTGCAGACTTCAATACCCACATGTTTTTTAGCCAAAGTACTGTAAACTGTCTGACTAAGCACAGGCAGGTGACAATCAGATGACTATGTTTCACCTCATATTTTCCCTGTGTTGTGTAAGTTCTTGCAGCCTGGGCAAAAAAAAAAAGTCAATTTGATAGCCATAGATAACATCAATTTAAACTTCTGAAGACTTTAGGGTTTTAAAATCTATTTATTGTTGATTCTATTTCAATGTCTGTTAGTAATTTCTTGTGGAAACTGATCACACTATATTAAAAAATCAAGTAATATCTTAATTATTGATAATGTGGAGTGCTATCTGTATCAAAGTATATTCCAATATTAAAAATTAAAGCTTTATTTCAATGTCTGCACTAGACATTTTTATCCAGAAAGTGATATTGTGCACCAAGCATCTTTTTCCCTGATTTCGTAGAGTAAAATCTTTGTCTGATTCAAAAGCTGTGCTCGGAAATTGCTTTATTCTTGTAATTCACTAGGGTAATTGGGCCATGAAAGCATATGCAAAATGACAAAAGACTGTCTACTGTAATTCCAAGTATAAATTTCATGCTCTTTATTTGGCATTATGGAAATATACATTATAGATATTAGTGTAATTCATTTTTCTTCTCCAATTAATTTGGACTGGAAATATTCTTATGAGTCTTAAACAAGAATAACTGTAAGTACACTCGGGAAAAAAATATTATTCAATTTTACCATCCCAGTTACTGAAAAACCAAAATTACTCCAATTAAAAATATTCATTAGTTGCAAAATAGAGTATTTACCATTTAGATAAGAAACTCAACGCAAACCTTTTTGGTTTCTTCTTTTTTAAGTGCTTACTCACAATTATCCCTTGGCTTCTCTTTGTAAATATTGACTTGTCAGTAAGGTATCTAGAGCCTTGCTCTAGATGACAAAATATGTCTTTGTATGTTCTGAAAGAATAAAAAGATCCTTTATTTAATTTTTATTCATTTCAGTGCTCATGTATTGAAGTCTTTATTATATTCTTCTACGACTCTGTCTTTTAGGAAGCTTCACAACTAGTTCCACTGGAATTTTCGAAGTCCCTGAAACATGGTAGAAAACAACTGCCTTAACAAGTGGAATTGATTGAAAGCAGTTGCAAGAATACACCTCTTGGAAGCCATACTTTGTTTAAATAAAGTGGTGTTAACAAAGCAGTATGTATCCTGAAAATCAGTTTAATTTTTTTAAACTGTTTATTTTGAACAATCATTGTCAATTTTACTCGTGTGTATATTAACTAGTATATGATTCCTTGTTGATCATGTGAAATCCTTGCTGTCGTGAATGATGTTAGATCTAAGAAGCAAGACTAAATGTATTTTGGTCACCTACTTCGGCATGCTGGCTATGAAATGTACAAAAAGAACTGATACTCTCTTCTTTCATGCTAGGCTGTTTCGTGTCCTTGAGGGGAGTTACCACAAATCTCCTCAGCTTTAGCTATTTTTTCAGGCAATATCAATGTTCTGTCAGCATTCTTGAAACAGGTAGAACTGCAGTATTGTATATTGCTTTCTACCAGTTACTTTATCTGGAAATCTTTTTTAGTTTTCCATTCTCTACACCCCTGTCCCCTGTGCAGCCAGTATTCAGCTAAATACCGACTTTACACATACCTTACCCTTTCAAAAAAACTGTAACATAAAAGTCCCTCAAACATTAATTTCCTGGTGGGAGATAGTTTTTCTTTGTTTTCACATCTATTGCTGTTTTCATTCTTCAAGTCTTGGTTCATTTCTTCCCCAGCTTGTGGGGTTTTTGTAAAAATGGTTTTTGGTACCTGTGACAAACCTGCTAACTGCACCAGCCCTTTATGTGTTTAAAAAAGGATCTGCATTGGTAGATTTCAGAAAATGTTTGATATTTAACATTTTTGTATCATGGAAATAAAACCAAAAGATGTATTTCCATAAAATGAAAATTAAAGACATTTTCTTAGGAATTGGTTTGGTTTTATTAGTTTCTGAACTGTTTTTAGCAGACTCTCCTTTATTTCTTCTTAGTATGACAATTTTTTTGTCAGCCTCTGATTAGCAGACACTTTTGGTCTGTGGACTACTTTCAAGGTACTTGTGAAATGTAACCAAGAAAAGCAAGGCTGTTGTCACAAGATTTAAATTGCTATGTGATTCTCTTGGAGAGACGGGAAGAAGACTGAGTGAGTTCAAAACCGTTGCTGTGGAAGAATGGAATATTAAAGAAGCTTCATCAGATGGTATTACCATTAGAGTGGGAAGCACTGTCATTTAAACAATGCAAAAACCTGTTTGAAGGTATGCCAAAATTTGTGGGGTTTTAAATGATTGTAAGAGCTGTCTTGAACTTGCATTGCAAGGGAAAAAATAATTTGTAGATGTTAAATGTGAAATCTGTTATTTCTAACCTTGGAAATGTACCAGAAATAGTATAATTAAGTTTTAGGGGTTTTAATAGCAGCCATTATCATCACATTCTCAGACTAAAATGTGAGGAGGAAGACAGTACCATTAGTGATACAAGGAGAAGTAAGTAACTGAACCCTCTTCTCTCAACGATCCAGAGACATTTGTTCTCCGAGACTCATAACCTTAGGAATAAATACTTAAATCACTTTTATCTTGGGTATCCAAACCTACAAAGAAAGTGCAAATTTTTTTCTCGGAATATATGCAACGTTGAAGGAAAAGCTGTATAAAATATTAGTCTCTTCTGGAGGTGATTCAGGTAATTTAGATGGTGTTATATCCAAATGTTGGGGGATGTTAGTAACTGTGTATCTAAATGAACTGGCATAATGTCATTTGGGAGGGAGCTTAGAGCCATGATGTCAAAAGGATACAGAAGCTCTAAGGGATGTCAGAAGCATAGGTTGAGAGGCTAGGAAGTCTCTGTTCAAGAGCTAATAGAGGCTCATGCTGGTGCACAGAATCTCCCTGGAGTGTTTACCCTGAAGCCATTAGGATCTTTATAGTACTGACCATTCTTGAACAGCAGCACTTGTAGTCCCACGATTTTTACTGTCTTCCCCTCCTGAATTGTCATTTAGAGGAGCAATTCCAATTTCTACTTCATAAGGAAATAGTGCTTTTCTGTTTTCTAACCCTTCTGTGCTTTTTGATTTTATCCATTAATACCTGGTAGCTTCCCTAAGCTAGTAAATGTGACCGAGTTTCAGGGCTGCCTTTCTAACACACAGTTGGATGGGGAACTGTCAGGAGCCAGTGATAAGTGATGGCCTAAGAAGGAACTGACCCCATTGATACCGCTTAAATCTTCATTATTCTGTGAGTTTTGGTACACTTCCCTTTGTTTTAAGTTAAATCATTAATTCTGGAAGGGAAAGAAAATAGCTTCTTAAATCAGATCCACATGTGTTTCCTAACCTATATTTAAAATATGTGCATAGAATTTAGATCTTTACAGCACTTGTTTCTGAAAAACAGAGCTGTCATCTCTAGTCTTCATGGCTATGGTGTTTCCTGGGTCTTAATCTCTGGGGAGTTTATGTATGATACTTGACTCCAGAGGTATGGCAAGACATTGTGTGGCTGCTTCATTAAGGAACTGGGACAGCTGGTTAGTTTCTGAGACACTATGTTTTGGCCCTTTAAAAAAGTCAAATGCATCTGTGGGCTACTTATTTCTGGGTGAGTGGGAAGCCACGGATCTGTTCAGTTTTAGAGCTGTTGTTTTGCTTTGTATTTGGAGGAGCAGCAATAGCTACACCTGCACAATTGTGCCAGTTTGGGGCCCAGCCAGTTCTGGGCAGGAGGACCATCTTCAGCGACTCGGGCTTTAGTTGGTGGCAGAGGTGGCATGGCCTCTCCTCAGCCATCAGGCCAGGCGGGAAGTGGTGCTGCTGGGCCAGCCGGGGTTGGGCTGAGGGGGAGGTGGCAGTGGGGACGGGGCCTGCAGCCCCTCCATAGATTCTTATTTCTGCCTTCAGTTATATGAACTAGCCAGCGTTACCTTGTTGTTAGGAGTAGTGAAGTGAAAGATTTTTTTTTTTTTTCAGCACATGGCATGGGGCTTTACTGTAACTGTGGGTGTCCTGTGGAAGGTTGCTTGTTGAGAGGTTGGAAGTTGCCTCTTCCTCACCATTGCCTGTGAGGGAATTGGGATGGGGGAATGCCAAGGAGAATATTAGAAGCAACAAGAAATGATATGGAAATTTTGGAAGCAGGGGTTGAAGAAAATGAGGTAATTTCATGAGTAGCATCGAGAAGTTGTTGAAAACTTGAGAGTGCAGACCGGAACGTGAAACAATCTTGAAGAAATGGTGCGGCAAAACATGGAGGAAGTCCATCTCAGCAAACAAATGAGGTAGGTGGGCTTCAGATGGATAAGAATGATTTTATTTGACTGAAAAACCTGACAGCGATTGTTTATCAGTGGTGATTGCTTCATTGTTTGCATCAGAAAGCAAATTAAACTGTCTTTGAAGTAGTTTTAAAATTTGTCTCAAGCATTTATGGGTGAGAAGTATAATGTCAGAATGCACAGGATTGACAGCAAAGGGTGAAGGAAGTTGCTAGTAGACAAGAAATAAGTAGAAATAAGTGTAGAGTAAATGGGAGGAGTGTCCCTGTAGCATGGATTTGGATGGGAACAGTTAAGAGAAAATAAATTATCCCACATAAAATAAAGATTGCTGGTAGTGCAACAAGCTGCTTTTGGTCTCAGTTTTGAGCTTATGGTGTGGAGCTAAAATCTTCAGATGATTTAGATGAAAAACTACATTCTACTATCCATCTAGAGGACAAGCCAGGAGAGAGGTAGAAAGCTAAAACTTCTGGTGATTCTGTGAAAAAGTGCTAGAACCCTTTTTTTCTTCCTTTAAAACTTTGAGTTCTGTCATGGTGCCCAGAAAATGTCTGGTACCCTGGATGTGTTCTCTTATCCTGAAATCACACTGAATGTAATGCAGCCAAAAATGTCCTCTGCAATTGAGCTTCAATGCATACACAAGAAGACTCATGATAATCAAAAGTGCTTGGCTTCTGAATTTTTTAGACTTTTTCCAGCTGACCAGATGTGTATGTTGAAGAAGATTCCTCAAATTACTTCACAGTACAATTAGTAAATGAATAGATAACTTGTCTGTTTTGTACTGTTGTAGCTTTACACTTACACTAAACTAATTTGCCCTGTGTGCTTCATATAAATACAGCTACACTTTAATTGGACAAGGGTGGGTTAAGCTTGAATTTAGAGGCTTAATATAATCATAATTAAGAAGCACATGGCTGACAATTATTCCATTGGAAAAAAAATTGGAGCTTCATACATGCCTATTAAAGCAAAAAAAGAACATCTATGAGCACTATAGCATGTCTTGGGTTGATGCCAGTTCAGGACAAACTCATAGGGAATGCATGTACTCATAAATCCAAGAAAAAAACCACTCAGACAAACCATGAAAAGTTAGATTTGCCTGTCCTTAATTTAGTTTCTTACAAGTGACTGATAGTTTTATTTATGCATGAAGACTGTATAGTCTGCAAGTTCTGACCACTGACCCTATATGATTTGTTTGGTATTTGTACGCAGCTGAAAGTGAAAATTTGGAGGTAGTGGCTGTGCTAAACCAGTTGCATCCTAATCTCTGATCTGTTACAACCCATCAACACAAAATTTCACACATGATTAAAGCTGATTACTTCAAATTCAGTCTTTGAAGTTACCAATTCCTTAGATAAGCCTTAAAAATATTTGCAGTTATTGTGGTAAGAACGGTTTGATTCTAAAGACTGTGTGAATCACTTTCTCTTAGTGTATTGATATGTATGTGTATATATATTAGCTTTTACCTTTAATATCTTTTTCAAATGTGATTTAAACTTAAAATGTTCAAGAAAGACTGAGCATATGTAGTTCTCAGTTATCTCTTTTTTTTTGTTTCAAATTAGAAGTAAGATGAGTTCATTGTGGGCTGCTTCTCACTTCTCAAAAACATCTGCTCTGAGCACATACAGTATGTGTGTCTGTAAATCTACCATTTAAAATGCTTGCATTGCAGGAAGTTGCTACATTCGAAATAAATAACTGATACTTATTTGTGAACAATTCCACAGTGACTTAAAATTGACCCTCCATTTTGTTTGCAAAAAAAGTCTACATGTCACCTTTCCCTTTCAATTCTCTCGTATACTGAGTTTAATTTCAGTTATCACATTTTCAATGTGCTGTGAGAAGGTGCCAGTTATCATTAGAAACTTTTTACTACAATAGTGTAGAACTACTGAAAGTGGAAACAGTAGTTCCATCATCTCATCCTTTAATGACAGTGTTATTTTCAACTAATAATGCAGTGATTAAAGAGATAATTTACCAGAGACTTTCACCTCAGTATTACTGGAGTCTTCGCGTGTGGACTTTCTGCTAGAATGTACCTTGGTAGCTTGGGTTTTTTAAGTAATTGTTACTAAAAAAAGATAAAGGAATGATCATGGTGGTTCTAAATGATTAGTCTGTGAAGAAGTTAGTGGAAACTGTTTGTACTGGTAAATTTTAGGAAGTAAATGAGGTGTTTCATATTCCAATTTCCTAATCCAAATCACTGTATTTTCAGTAATTTAGTCATGTTTCTTAATTGAAGTAGAATCTTTAGTCTCTTAGAGGATGCAACTCGAGTGAGTTAAAGTGTTTGTAACATCTTAATAATAACTTCTAACGTGTAATTGCAATTATGCACATAGGAATGTTTGAGACTCATGCCTTTGATTTCTGTTATGTCCAGGAACAGGAATTTAATATCTAATTGCTTATCTAATACATGTCTAACAGATCTGAAGCAAGTACTCAGTAGGTTTGAACACCATAACCCTTTCTTCCTGTGCATCATCTTGTATGTCATCAATACAGTCGCACGTGGGAGTTTTTTGACCCTTGTATGTAGGCAATAGCCCAACACCCCCCCTCACCCCCACCTATGTTAATATGATATGTAGAGTACATTGGATACAAATGTTATTATGGTGCCTCAATTCAAAGGCTTTGGGCTTAGAAATGTATTAGCCTATAAACTATATATTTGTGTAAAAGTAGTCCAGCTGTTCAAAAACAAAGCCAAGTGTGCGGAAAGGAACACTGCAGTAACAGGTTATTAGTTGAAGGATGTGCCTAACATAAAATGATGATTACGTGGCAGAGTCTCTTCTTGTTACCCTTCAGTTATTTTATGCTTTTTTTTTTTCTTGAGGGAAGAGCTAGAAGAATTAGACTCAATACGAGACAGTATTTTAAACTGAGCTTTTAACAAATACTTACGTGCCTTACAGCCACTCCAGAAGATGTTTTTAAACACTTGTGATGACAGTAGCAATACACTGAGTATGAATACTAGCTAAAATTGTGGTGTAGCTTGTCTTAAAAAGCTTACAATAGCAGCTACATGAGTTTATAAAAAGACAAAGGAAAAGAATGATGCTTAATTTACTGTATTTCTATGCAACTACCACTCTGAGATTTGCAAAGTGGAGCTACTTTTTCACCTTGGAAGGAATCTGTAAAAGAGATGGATCTAAAATTATTACTCCATCATAGAAAATAATAAGTAACAGTAGGAAGTAGTGCTTTTCCGAGGAAAGTGCACTAATTTTTATGGCAGAAAAAGGATGCATTGTTATGAGATGATTCCCAATTATAGTTTGATGATTTTCAAAGACTTCATGAATGCACAAACTGGAGTCTGTGTTTTAGAATAGAACTTGTCTTGTTTCTTTTTGCGTATATGATAAATAATCTTTGGGGATGTGTGTTATGAACAAGAGCTAGAAGCTTTTATACACGTGTTCCAGTATCTTAAAAACCAGGCTTCTTACTATGTCTTGCCAAAACATATACTCAGGCCAATGTATTTTAGTGGAATAGAAGAGTTTCTATCAGTGGATATTCCTCAATCTAGTGTAGATTTCTCAGTTTCAATAAAGAATTTGGAAAGTTCTGTGTTTTTGCCTCTACGGGAGTTCAGACAAAACAGAGTTGTGATATATTCTGAATTCCAGTTTTTTGGAATCTCTCCATCCAATGTGTAGTTCAGCACTTTCAGTTAATGCACACCAAATTTAGCTGTGGCTGCCACATTCTCATCTATTTCTGTTTACTAAAGTGTTCACTCGTGTTAAATCAAGTACTTTCTTGTTTCTTTAACACTTTCCTGAAAAACAAACACATCAAAAACGTTTAATATTTACACTATATATATTTTTGCTTGCATGTATATTTCCTTTCTATTTAGGAATAAGTTATTGGATAAAAATACTCCTCTAAATTAAACATAGAATACAATTTCAAATGTAGGCTACAATTTGAAGTAGATTTGTGAACTGTGATAAGTATTTACCTGTCTATTGATCATTTTGGCAAATAGATTTCAGCTTGTTTCCCCTTGCAAGAAGTGAAATTACCACTGTTTTGAATTTGCAGGCTCTTTACCTCTCACAAGCTGTTTTATGACTCAGGCAATCTGTGTAATCTCAGTGTGTTAATGGATAGTGCACTCTATTTCCACATGTGGAATATTTACATGAAATGGAACAAAAAATTAATAATCTGGCATGGTGACTATTTAACATACTTCAAAGGACTGCAAGGCCTATGTGTGGACGTTCAGCCGTGCTACCACCCATGCATAGGAATTCCTGCAAGCCAAGGCTGGAGACACTGGCAAGCTGCTCATATACCAGCCTAAGAGCAGTACATTGTCAGACTTCATAAAAACTAGGAAAAACAGTTTTTACCTTGAGGCTGGAGAACTAATCTAAAACCTAAAAAATCCTAAAGCATACTACTGGAAAAAGCACAAAGGATATTTAGTAGAGATGAGAAGTTAATTGATTGTTAGAATTTTAAACATGTCTGCACATTTAATATTTCTTGAATAAAACTGAAAAGGCTATAAAGCAAATAAAGGATAAAAGTGTTGTCATGTTTTGTTTTATAACATGGAACTATGTTAATACTACCTCTAAGTGTTGAGTACTCAGGTAGACCATGTGCTCTACACTGGAGCAGAATCCTGCCTCCTGTTTACGTGTCTTAGCCTTTCTGGGAGCAATTAATACATCATCACTCACATGTTCTGTAACTGTTTGCATGCATGTAAAAGCCTAAGAAGCTCTACAGTTACTACTGATTTCTGATAGCTCTTTTGTTAAATGCCAGTAGTGTGATATTTATGTTACAAATCTTGACAAAGCATCTACATTTTTTAATGCTAACAAACTATGCAAACATAGTCAAATAGACATGGGAAGATGAAAGTACCAAATGGTTTGTATTATACAAATTCTTTTCCTTGCTTCTTTGTACATTCTTAGTAAGAACATGGGCACCTTATTTAATAATTTAGTTCATAAAACTGAGAAAATTTTCCTTATCAAGCTCTTCTGCTAGGTTTACTATCTGTATGTTTCTTTGAGACAGCAGGAAGATTGTGTACCACTCTTCTCAGTGTTCAGCTTAATTTTTCAGTTTTAAGAGAATTACTGATAATTACTGGATTTTAGAGGCAAAGGCATCATTACAAGATACGTTTGTCTGAGCAGTGTTTTTTTTGAACAGAATATTCAATTTCTCTTCCATCCTGGTTTGAATTTGTTGAGGTTTTTTTAGAGAGTTTGATTGTATTGCAAAGGCCATTCTAAAAATAAAATGCAAAATTGCGTTGTCTAGCTCAAAATGTAATTATCAATCAAATGGGTATATGATCTGAACAGGAAGAATAAGGCCAAACATTGGCATTTCAGTACTGTGGGAAACAGAACAAATTAAATGATCTTTTTGGCCTATAAATCTGACTGAAGTTGTGTTTGCTAGCAGTCCAACTGTAGAAACTTCTGGGAAAAAATAGCAGGAAGCTGACACTCGTCTAGTATTCCGACTAACTTCAGTGCTAGCTAACTCATGCTCAGGAAAATTTGGTTTTTCTCATTATTAATGCTAAAAGGTTTTTGCATTTGAGACATCTAGAGATGGGTCTGGCAAAATGGTCAAATTATCTTCAACTTTCATCTAAGGAAAAGTTAATTACTTTCCAAGTTTAATATAGTCTAACCTAGAAAAACAAAAAGTACCACTTTGCCATAGTTAGATGTAAATACAGAGACTCTCAGTACTTGAGAAAAAAATTGCAGGACTCTTGCATTAGCTTTTCACTTTTTTCTGTGGCTGTGCTTGCTTTGTATATTCTGAACCTAACAGACATCTTTACTCTGTAGAGTAAAGAAAACTCTGTAGAAAAGTCCTACTAAGATCTAGCCACAACTAAAATACTGTAAAACAAAAACCAAACCCACACTGAATTTCAAAGCTTGTAGTGCAAGTAGCCCAGAGTTGTCATTGTAGATAACAGACTGACACAGTGCTGCCATGTTCCAGACTTTTTTTTCTGTGAAACAGAAATCGGAGTGAATGATCCTGAGAGAAAATCTGAACCATGCCACTGATTCCTCTGGGTGGGTGGGTCCGGCTCAGCATGCCCTGGCTGGCTTTTAGGTAACTGAAATTAGCACTGGAAACTGGAATGGAAAAAAAGGGTAATATAAATAAGTTAAAGCATCCATAATCATGGATACACTGTATCTGCTTAATAATAAAACCAAAGCAGGAACTTAACAACCGTTATAAAATTTCAAATATCCAAACAAGAATAACTAGAGAATTTACATAGTTCAGTTGAAAACTTTGAGTGCTTTCCTTATATTTCATTTGAAGAGGGTAATGGGTTAGTGGTTAAATAATACTGTGCCACATTCAAAAGCACAGTCTCCCAGTGTCCCTTTGAGTGCTGTTTAAATCACTGTAAAACTGCTTGGCACTTAATCATATTCAGACGTGCCAGTTCATGCAACTCTCTGGGATCCAGCTCACTCTCTCGTTGTCTGCAACTGTCTCGCACCTTTCATGCTCTAAATGACCTTTGTTTTTCTTTTTAGCACCGAGTTGACTGGGAGCTACAAATGTAAGCCTCGGAGTTTAAGCAGCTGCATAAGTTCCCGTGTACAATGCCCAATCCTCATACAATATGTGCTGCTGAGTTTTTTGTGTAGTTACAACAGATTTTGTAATGAACGTTAATAATGACTTTTCTTTCTCCTTTAATTCATATGTATTTCCACCAATCTGGGCAGGATTGTACAGCAGCATACAACTTGACCTGAACAATTCACAGGTATTTTCAAGCTTAGTGTGGAATAAGACACAATTTAAGGGATTCCCTGTTTGTCTTCACAGCACTTCTAATTCTTGTACATGTTCTCATTCTCAAAAACCAGAAATCTTCTTTGATTGCTGGAACTATGTGTAAAATAGCTGTGGCTCAGAGACTTTTGTTAAAAGTATCTTCTAAAAATGCACGTGGCTTGTAGGTAATATTTATTCAGATCTAAATTGTACAATCAATACACATAATTGTGGCTTTAAAAACAGATATTTTTTCCCCATAGCAATGCTAAAATGTTGTGAAGATTTCTTTTGTATTTTCAAAAAATCAGTCCAGTGTCAGAGATTCAAGATTATTTGTTCTGAGCTGCATAAAATCTCCTCCTTTTTTATGCTCAGTGCTGTTGTAGCAAAGCTCATTTATGTTAAGCTACTCTTTTCATTTATTTAGACTTACTTCTTGTGAATTTCAGACATTCTTTGTGACAGATGAAATTCTTCTAAGTTCAAATTGGTCTTTATACAGCTTCTGAGGTATATCTCAGGACATTGATTCATGTAGGGTTGGACAGTGTACAGAGCAAAGCTCAGTCACTTAAACCTAGATAGGTTTAGAAGTGTTTTGTAAATGTGAATTCAATATGTATTTTGCTGAAGTTTCTGGTTGAGAGTAGTTCTTTAGTAACCTGTGAAGATTTATGACACTATGAGGCGAAACAGTATAATGTTTCCTCTTTTTGCTGGCTCTAGATAGAGTGATTGCTCTGGTGATTTTACTGGCACTTCTTTCAGTTTATGTAAAAATCATACAACAGTGAACTTCACATTTTCACAACAAAATAAACCCCAAAATGTAAACATTTTGATAGATTCCAGAGGTGAACAGGACTCAAGCACTTACTCTGATTGATATTGTAGAGCTGTTTTACTGCTGCAAAGCTTGAAGACGGTGCTCTGCTTAACTTTTATGTTTCATTATATAAGTATATATAAGCATATTCTTCTTACTCTGTTTTGTTATATAAGTGTATTCTTATTGTTTTGTTCAGGTTTTCTTCCCTTTAATAGCCACCTAAAAGGAACAGCCACTAAAATGCTAAAAATGAGAATGAATGACACATTGTAAGGAAAGAGGCTCTATGCCAAATTCCACACATTTACACTGCCAACATTTATCCACAATGTTGGCAAAGTGGTGAAACACTTCTGAGCTGCTCTGTTATTTATGAGACAGATAATTTTTTTTCTCCTGGTAGGACAGCACTGGATAATCTGATTTTTGTCACCATCAGCTTAGCCACCAGTTTTAAGTGTGGCATTGGACAATTCATTTTAACCCATCTGTGTCTCATTTCTCCATTTTTAATATGGAGGTAATTGTTATATATTTGAAATTAATACTCTGAAACTGAATATATTCTGAGACTGACTATATTCTGGTTTTATGAGACATATTATTACATATTAAAAGAATCATTACTTATATGAATTTAATGAATATCTGCTCAGGATGTTGTGAACTTTGTCCATAAAAGCAATATGCAGGGAATTTCCCTCTTTTAATTAGTGTTTGACAAAATCAGGTATGACAGCCTCTTCCATTTCATTTGACAGATATGAAAGATACACACTGAAAGATATTCTGCTGCATTTGTCTTCCTGAAGCCATTCCAAGATCTGTCTTCATTGTAAAATCCTGTGTTAACCATCTTGGTCCTTCCCTTCCCTCTGTCTCCCCAGTGCTGTAACTAAACAGTATTAGTCTGTGTTCTAATTAAATGTATAGAGATAGTGGTGTATTGCACAGTCTTAGTTTCCGGAATGATTCCACAGAAATGGTCCCTCCCTGCATTTTCTTGTCCTGAAAAGACCTATACTGCAGCCTTTCCTGCTATTGTGAATTCCCAACAGAGAGCACGAGTTAGAAGTTAGTTGTTTTCTGTGCAACTTGAATACTGCACAGGAATAATCCACCTGGAAAGAGACGGGGGAAATGAGGTAAAAGAACAATTAGAGCAGCTATTCTTTGAAACCATAGTCCAAGTTTTCTTGGTGAATAGTAAGCATGTATTTGTGGAGGAGTGGAGGTCTGTGAGACAGCATTGCCTTTTCATCTTGGTATTTGTAGGAAAAGGCATTACTTTTCTTATTCTTTCAATAAATAAACAAAAATACTTTCCATTTCCCTTCAGATTTTTTTCCTGATAGTTTAAAGCATCATGTAAGCACAAAAAGAAATCTTTACCCTGTTTAATGTAGTCAGTGTTGTTAGACATAATTAATTTCTTTCAGTTCCTATCTAGTGCATTCAGTCTTCCATAACAGATAGAACAAGACTCTGAGGTCCAACCTACTTATTTGTATTGCTCTGATTAGATTAAAAATAGGAGTGAGTTGAATTTGGTTGTTAGGGGATTTTTTCGGTTGGGATTGGGGATGGCAGTTAGTTGCTTTTACGTTTGGCTCTTTTTTTCCCCTTGAACTCTGTGGTGTAGAAGTATCTCTTTGCAGCAATCTACTTTGCCCTCTGTTTTTTGTTGTTATTTTTGAATTATGTGTGCAATAGAGAGCATATCAAAGAAGAAACAATGCTTTAATTTATTTTTTTTATGTCAACTTCCATTTAGACTCTCTTTATATTCTTACAGGGTTGGTTTTTTAAATGAAAAATTCAACATTAACCTTCAAGATGAATGTTTTTAAAAGTTTCAAACAAGTCATTTTTCTGTATTATTCAATACAACGTTTTCTCCTGTGCTTTGTTTGGACTTACGGAGACTTTTAAGAAGAAAGTAATTTAATTTTTTAAAGGTCACATACATTCTACCAACTAAGAGTGGTCAGTTGAGCCAGATATCTCCAGGCTTATAATGGTGGCTTGAAAGAGTCTACATAGTACAAGAACTCAAAATACGTGATTTATGCAGAGAGAGAGTTCTTTCAGTCTGGAGAAAGTCTCTGGGGCTCAGAAGAAAAGGTAGCAAACTCTAGAAAAAGCATTTTTAATTTGCTTGGGGTATAATTCCTTGTGTATTATGTACATTGTCTGCAAAGTGCAGTATTTGACTCTGTAATAGATGCACCTTAAGAAAGTCATTACTTTAGCTTCATGTGGTCCAAAAGAATGAATTTAGCCAGATTGAACATACATAACTCACCTAGACTTTTTGTAAATCACTGTGTAAACTTCAAAAATATTTTGCTGTGGTATAAATGTTGCATGTGTACGGTAAGAGACATTAAATCTTCATCTAGTTGAAGCTACACATCAATTTCAATAGGAACAAACCCTTTTGGGGGATGGTTCATCTCACACCAACACAGGTTATTTCTGATGAGATGATCTTCTGCAGCTTCCCCAGCCTTTTCCCTGCCAAATGCAGAGCACAAGCAATAGTCAATGCAAAGTCATCTTACCTTTAAATGTCAATTTACTTGCCAGGAATCTTACCCAAAGTGCCCAAGTGGGAATTGATTAGAAATGGTCTCCATAGCAAAATGCTCAAGTTTGTAGTATGTCATATTCAAGGATTTTAGTTCTCTGAATTAACTATTTTTTTTACTTGGAAGTAGTGCTTCTACATCTGTGGTATGTCAGTGAGGATTAGTGGTGTCTGTAAAGTTTAGTACCTTCTGAGATACTGTGAAAAATCTGAATTACAATTGATCCTTGGTAAAGTAATGGAGATGCCAAATGCTGTGTGCTCTTTTGTACTAGTAGCAAGAGAAGAATATAACCTAAGGAAATGAAGTAAATAGTAATATTTCTTTCTCCTTTATATTTTGCAGCCAGTTGTAAATCACCATTAATGCAATTAAAGTTAATTTGTAATAGATAATAAAAGCAGAGAGGCACCTTAATGATCTATCTGCTAAGGGAAGACTTTTAGAACATCAGGAATGTCACAAACATAAGTTTATGGTAGAAAAGGTAGAAAAATAAGAAAGTCAACTAGGCATTGCTTTTTTCACGTACTGTTAATGTTGTATTTTTCAAGAAACCTTTTTGCCTTCTCTAGATGCCATTCTTTCGTTCTAAAGAATGAATAACAAAATACTGGCAAGATATGCACACTTACACGTGCATGTAAGTACAGAAGTGCCTGTAAGGCACTGTTACAGAGAAATCCCCCAAACACTCTCCAGGAACTCAACATAGTGGAACTGGAGTGCCTTTATACTCTAGTGCACACAGCATGGGCATAAACAGGATGAATTATGTGTAGGCCAGGGCTATGGTGATATTGGGATCACAAAGAAATGGTGGGTTGGCTCCCGTGACTGAAGTGTTGCAATGGGAGGGCACAGGATCCAGGATGGGAAGAGGAATCAGGGGAGCTGCTGTTCATGTGAGGGAGCTGCTGGAGTGCATGGAGCTCTGCTTGAGGATGGATAAGGAGCCAGTGGAGATCTTATGGTTTAGGGTTAAAGAGAACACATTTGAAGGTGACGTTATATTTAGACATCTGCTATAGGCCACCTGACCTAGAAGAATCAACAGATCATGCACTCTGCAGAGAAGTAAGAACAACCTCAAGTTCCCAGGCTCTGGTCCTCATGCAGGACCTCAGCCAGTCCAACATCTGCTCACACTCATGTAACAAGGCTATGCATTGACATTGCTATACATTTCAGAATAATCAATGTGAACTGTATTGGTGCTGTGAAGGGAGACACCGACTTCAAGTTTCAGGTTTGCTTCTTCGTACCCACTGGAACCTGACAGAAGTAGCAGTTTGTGTGCATGTTGGAAATGGAGTGTGGATGGTAAACAACTTGAACACCTTATGAAGCCTTGGAGGTAAAGAAAGGGAAGGAAAAGACAAGTGTGACTGAGCAAGATTAATAGAATTTCAGTATTGAAACACCACCTTAACATTCTTGGTTCAGTTCAGTAAGGTTGTATCTCCTTAAATATACAAAGAGGAGATTTATTGTTTTCAAATAAAAACACTTAGAAATACCTTTTCTTAAAAATTATCTTTAGCTAGTGCTTTTTTTAATGCAGATCACATAAATGAGATCAACTCTTTCTGTAAAGAAGTAGCTACATCTTAGTTGAACTATTCCCATTACAATAAAAACTACCAGACTCACCTTTGACCCATGCAAACACTAAATTATTTTGAGTTTAGGAGTGGACATATGCGACAGAATATGGCGTTGGGATTGATAATTCACTACTGTGAATTCAGAGTATTGTAATTGAAATCTGTTACAATAAAGGTATACATCAAAATGTGAATGCTGTTAAAACATCAATGTTAGTAAATAGCAAACTTTCCTTTGGATATAAGGTAGCAGGAAGGAAAAGCATATTTAAATGACCTATTTGAAATATTTTTAAAGTAGAAATCAAATTTCGTTGATGGTCTGATTCTTAAAAATAATTAAAGCATCAAAATATGTGATCAATACACAGGAATTAAGAAAATATCATCCTTGCTTGCAGAAGAGCTAAATTATGTAAAAAGTTTCTTCTTATGTCGGGTTAACCTAATTTCGACATTAAGCTCTGGGTTTTTGAAGATTCATAGGTCTGACCTTCCTGAAAGTTTTCACTACAAGCCCATGTTGTTTTTAATGTTTCTTTCCCAAACACGTATTTTAATTTCTTGGACTCCCATTAAAAATTCTAAAGTACATCCTTGTGGACTTTGTATAGACCAGTCAATGCTACTTATTAAATGCATTTTAATAAAAGGCTAAATTAATATACAAAACACCCAACCGAAATGTATTTGGGATTGAGCTTAATTTTACATTTGCATAGGCCTATGTAAACCAATGGATCTTCAAAATGACGGGGTTAATAAATAGCGATATTTAATGAGATAGTTGGAAACTAAATCAACTTCTAACAAGTTAGAGTTCAAGCCTTGTGCAAACAGGTGCAAATTAATTGGACTGAATGGATTTGATTATTGACTGAAAGAAGTCTGAAAGAAGCTGAAATAATCAGAGAGAAAGCTTTTTGAAACACTCTGCACAGGACAGTCATCAGTGTGTTTCTCCCCAGAATTTTAAGACTTCATTTTACCTCCTGAGGAAATTTTGTACTTGAAATATTCTAACTTTGCCATTGTTCCAGTTACCAATACGGTGCCACATTTGCAGCATGAAATTGATTAACTTACCATGTGTTAGTCTGTACTGTTTTACCTGTATACAATTAGAAACAAAGGTTTCAGATAAACAATTTTCCTCGACATGCTTAAGCAAAATTTTATTTCAATAAACTAAACCATTAGGAAACCATCCGAAAGTGATCTAGGACTCTGAATTCAGTGTTTGTGTCTACATTACCTATTACTGAGTTATTTACTCTTGTATTCCTAATTATGTGAAACTCACAGGCAGGGATATATAAATTTGGGAGTTTATGTGTGAACTCTAACTTTTTTTTAACTCTAATTATTTGTTTGCTGCTATGAATTGTGAAAATAAGAATCGATCTCCTAACTTGCAGTTCCCTGAAGATCTGTAACATACACGGTCTCCGTCCCTTTCATAACCTGTATGAAGTGAAATGGAGAAATGTCATACATGTGGCAAACACGTGTGTTGTTACCTTTCACTTACCAGTTTCCCATTAGGTACTTTACTTTTGATGGTATATAAAGCTAATAAGTCTGTGGAAAATGGATGATAGGAATCTTTCTGGTGCCAAAAACCAACTTAATGGAAATTGTTGAGCATAGCTCTATTTCCTATGGAGCTTTTCTGTTCTCATATGATTTTGGCATAATCTGTATTATGTATGTTCAAAACAATTGTAAATTAATGCTGAATCTGTTTTGCTCTCATCAGCTCCTGTCAACAGCAAACACATTTTGTACAGATATATGTCCAGTGAAAATAGGAAATATTTTATTTGAAATGCTACAGCTTTACTTTTACATTTTTAAATTTCAATATTTCTAATCTAGACAAGAGCTCAAGCTGTAAAACTCCAGGCTGTTTGTTATTCTCCAGGTTGTTTGTTAGGTTAATGCTTACTTAGAGTATTGTTAAATAGAAACACGTTTTTCAGTAGGACTGACAGGTGAATAGGTAAATTATACACATGGTTATTTCTTTATCTGTTTTTTAATTTTCTTACTATCTTTCTTCGTCCAAAAATACTTATCATTTGCTAATCACTCATGATTCCTCAGAGATCAAGAGAGACATTGTAATTGTCACTATGAAAACGTACCTTGAAAACCATCATTAGTTGTACCTGTCATTCGATTTACCTTGAGCTGTCATTAGGTTTACAAAATGTCAGTAGGATTTCAGGAAAACTGTTATTAGGAAAGCTATCATTAGTTTTACCTAAATCCCTTGAAAGGTGGTGGAACAGCTCATTCTAGATGTGGTCTAAGCACACCAGGGAAAATAATGTTATCAGGAGAAGTCAACATGGATTTATCAAGGGGAAACCCTGCTTGACCAACCTGACAGCCTTCTATGATGGTATGACTGGCTGAGTAGATGAGAGGAGAGCAGTGCATGTCATCTATCTTGACTTCGGCAAGCACTTTGATACTGTCTCCCGTAACATCCTTATATAGGAAAGCTCAGGCAGTGTGGGTTGGATGCGTGGATGGTGAGGTGGATCAAGAACTGGCTACATGACAGAGCCCAGAGGGTGGTGATCAATGGAGCTGAGTCAAGTTGGAGGCCTGTGGCCAGTGGGGTTCCCCAGGGGTTAGTTCTGGGGCCAGTCTTATTCATCTTCATCAATGACCTGGATGAGGGAACAGAGTGTACCCTCAGCAAGTTCATCAATGTCACAAAACTGGGAGGAGCGGCTGATACACTGCAAGATTATGCTGCCATTCAATGAGATCTGGAGAGGCTGGAGAGTTGGGCAGAGAGGAAGCTCACAAGGTTCAACAAAGACAAGTGCAGAGTCCTGTATCTGGGAAGGAACAACCCCATGCACCAGTATAGGCTGGGGACTGACCTGCTGGAGAGAAGCTCTGTGGAGAGGGACCTGGGAGTGCTGGTGAGCAGCAAACTAAGCATGAGACAGCAGTATACCCTGTAGCCAAGAAGGCAGGCCATAGTGTGGCCAGCAGGTCAAGGGAGGTTCTCCTTCTCCTCTACTCTGCCCTAATTAAGACCATATCTGGAGTACTGCATCCAGTTCTGAGCTCTCCAGTTCAAGACAGACAAGGAACTTCTGGAGAGAGTCCAATGGAGGGCTACCAAGATCATGTGGAACACCTCTTTTATGAGGGGAGGCTGCGAGACCTGTGTCTATTTAGACAAATTACCCATTGTTTTAATATCAGCACAATAAGCTAATGTCATTTCCGTCTGTAATAGTTGAACTCAGCGTTTATGTAGATTTATGTGAAATGAACATTTTAGACAATATGCCATCTCCTTGGGAAATGAAACGTCATGTAGCAGTTCACTGTCGTTTGATCCTACACAGTAAATGTTTGAAGATGTTAGTTATGATTTTTAAGAATTTTCATAACTAGTTGCAAAAAAACACCTTACAATGGTTTTTTTTGGTTGGTCTCAGCCATTTCACAGTATGGAATTACATTCTGTTATTCTGCCAAAATACTAAAAGACTTTATTATGCGTATCATGAAGTTACTGGTGTTGCAATGGGAGACATGATATTACAGAATTTGTGACTGGAATAGGTAAATTTTAACATCCCTCACAAATTCTTACTGATTTAAATATTAAGAAACATATAGAAATATTCCAAAGGAAAGGTTTGAGTCTTTTTGTTTTTGCAGTCTTCAATTTCATCTTGAGATGACTTGTCCTTTTGTTAAAAGCCCAAGGGTAGATAGAATGTTCTGGAACAAGTTACACCAAGCTTCATCAGGTTTGGCGTCATAAAAGGTTTCTGTTGTTTGGATTTGTCAGAGAGTTAGGAGTGAGTTAAATCTGTACCTGGAATTTTAGCATGTGAATCACAGTGAGATCTCTAATAACAAATGTTTTTACTGGGTGTCCCAGGTGGAAAAAATTGGCCACTTAGATCTCACTGAAGAACGGTTCTTGCTTGACCTTATTTTTTATTAATGTTTTATTGTTTCCTGTGTGGAGGAAAAAAAACCTCTCAACATTCACACAGCTTCTTTTATGGTCATGATTCACCACTGTGGAAATCAAGCAAACCTTGGAAGAATACTGTGTGATAGCTTGCCAGTGCTTTGAAGTGCCTGGCAGTCAAACATATTTGGACACGGTTTAACTTGAACATTGTGCTAACGTGTGATTTCCAAAGTTTCTGTATGTGGTTCTCCACCCAGAAAAGACGACGACAGTGATAGTGGACCATCTTACTTTTGTCCTAAGGACACGTTGGAAATACCTAATAATAAAGAGGAGTTGAAAACATTAGAAATACAAATAGTTACCATGAAAATTTGCAGTCAAATGATTCTCACGAGTAGTCAAGGACAGAATTAGTTACCTATGACATAAATAAAACAGCTCTGAACGTTGTCCTTACCTTATTTTTGATAGGGCTACAAATGGTTTGAAACTCCAGTTTAATAGCTTGGGTGTAATTTCACAGTATGTTGAAGCATATGTATTTTCACTAGGAACAAGTACTTATCTAAGGCAAGAAATCTTCCTCTGGTACTTGGCTAACAACATAAAAAGAATAGCAAGATAAACAAATAGCAGCTCAAATTGTCTTAAAGTTATTTGTAAGTATGACTGCATGGAGTGTTTCCTAAAATCACCATAACTATGTTAACTTTTATTGAAAGTGACAACTGGACAACTGACCTGCAATTTTCAACTCATACAGTAGTGAGAAGAAACATAGACTTGTCACAGGCTTGAGAACATCCCATCAGCTGGGAACGGACTGGATTGCTTTGTTTCCATTGTAGTTCTCTAAGCCAATACACCTTTAAGCTTGGTTTGGTCAGACTGGAAGCAAGTTTCTCTCTGGTCCAGTTTCCAGTCAGGATTATTTGTCTTCTATTCCTTGGTAAATGTGAGACTCTACTGGCTAATTGCACATGCTCCCCCTGCCCCAAGGATGAGTACTGACAGTTGCATCCCCAGTTTCTCTGAAAGATTAAGCACGTTTTCTGTTTAGCCCATTTTGCTTCCTCAGGGTTTACAGTTCACCTCTGAGAAACACGTGATATTTGAAGTAGACAAGCACAGATGTAAAAATTCCATAAAATCAATGAATCTTTATATTAGCTGGCACAAAATACCATACAGATGCGAAAACACTAAATATACTATGTTTGCTTCCCTTCCTCAGTTGTGGGTGTTGTTTTGGGCATAGTCTATGTACTTCACGTCCTCCAGTTCTGTACATAACTTTTCTAAATTACATTGCATGCATGTCTGCATCAGGATTCTGAGGCCAGTTTCCTTCTCTCTTGGCTGCCCCACAGTTAGCAGAGCATGCCTTACCATTTTTTCTCTATGCACAAGTTTTCTGTCTCTCTCTGTTTCAAGACATTTCCCAAATGCTTTAGCTTTTGAGGTCCAGTCCTTTCATTCATTTATTTATGTATTTTAAAAATTCCTTAGTTTCTAACGCTGGCTTGCAGGAAGAGTTTGAGTGAATTGATTGTTGTTTGGCTTAGACATCCCGCTGTCCTTTTATTTTTACTCTTGCCTGGGAGCTGCTAGGGTGGGACGATTTCCACAGTCCCACGTCTGAGACAGATATGACTCAGCCCTGACAGCATATGGTTGATTTCACATCCTCTGAGGTATTCAATGATACAGCAATTTCATAACCACAACCAGGATTCATCCCTTTGTACAGGGATAGATTTCCCACATTGTGACATACTCTGTTTAAATGTAGTTTATTAAGAGTTTTTAGTATTCTAGCTACAAGCTGTTCTGGTGGAATTTTCTATTGCACACAATATTTATTCACCTAACTGCTTCTTATGTGCAGAGTATGTAAACAGGTGTTACAGTGGAATAAAATATGAAAAGCGAGAATTGACACACTGCATCACTTCTAAGTAGAAGAGTTAATAACAAAGCCAGCAGCTGCTTTATATAAATCTTAAAAAGACATAGCCAGTACTTCTCTGAACAGAAGAATCCCATATTGATAATCAGAAACATGAGAAAAACTGATGCAACGTAAGCCTATTCTGTATCTTTCCAGGTTATTTTGTTTGAAAGAATTCAGCGTTTGTTCACAAGATAAACTGATGAGAAGGTTGTGAATATATCTTAAAATAGCAAAACTATAATTCATATCTGAAATTAATGCAGATGTTATTTATTAGTCTGCAAACATTTAAAATATTCAGCATTTTCATAGCTTAGTTTTATGAGAAATACATAGGTCTCAAAAGGCAAGATGCTCATGGAAATTGTGTCTGACGAACATGATTGCCTTCTGTGATGGAACTACTGGCTCTGGGGAAAGTAATGTAAGTGATTATTCTCCTTGTCACCAGCACTTGTGAAGCTGCATCTAAGTCCTGTATCTGGCTTTGGGCTCCTCAGAGATACTGACAAACTGGAGAGAGACCAGCAGAAGACCATCTAGAAAACCTGAGGTCAAGGAATGCAAGGAGATGCTGAGTGTGGTTTTTTATCTCCTCAGACAAGGATGGGGTGGGTGGAATCTAAGCTTAACCAGACAGGCTCCAAAGAGACCTGAACTAACAATGTTAGTCATGCTTTGTGCAGGAGTTTGGATTAGAAATTTCCAGCAGTCACTTTCAAACTTATTCTTTACAATTCTACAGTATTTTTTTGGTAGTTTGGCTTTTGTTGCCTTTTTTTGTTGTTTTTTGAGGAGGGTTGTTTGTTTGACCTTTTTAATAAATAAATCCCATAGTGCACATCATAAAAGTCTTGAGCAACATCAAGCCTTGTATATTGATATATATTGATATTTCTTGATACGTTAAGAATAATCAATTTCTATCTGCTTTTTTAACTAATTTTTGTCACTCACAATAGCAACTAAGTTTTATTTGATGACACCTCATAGATGAAAAGATGATTCCTTCTAAACACATAGAAGGCTAGAGGCTTCAAAGCATAATTGTTTTGCTTCATCCCTGAAGCCACAATCTTTTTTCTTCAAATTTATTTTCCGCTAAATTTTCATCTGTTATTTTTTACTTGCACACAGTAATCTTTCTTCAAGTGTATTGCAGCAACATTTTTCGTGCTTCATTTTGTGCTACCCTTGTAGTGCAGTTTGCATATCTGACTAAGGCAGACTAAATGCTATTCCTGATGGGAACAGTTGTCTTGATCCTGGCTTCAGATTCCCGCCTCTCTGTTATACCAACTCAGGGGACTAATCTGACAGAAGATGATTTCCTTTTCTGTCGGGATAATCTTTTGTTTACTTCACTCCCTGAACTTACTAAAGATGATCGGGAGAGACCTTTCGACAAGGAAGGACCTTCTGTCAGAAGATGCTGTTCACGGGGAGGGAATGAGAATGTGGAGCCAGAGAGAAGGGGAAAGCCGTTTATGTCAGCACCTAAGTAATGATATTGACTTAGCTCTTTCATCAACACTTCCACTGTCCTGATGACTATTTTCACATTAAATTGCTTTACTTAGATTTTTCCAGAATGATGTACATCTGAACTTGCCAGGTAAAACTCATTGTGTTAAAAACATTTCAGATATCAAATGGCTGACTGAATTTCAACAAGTGAAGAATCTTACTTAATGTATGATAGAGCACTGAGAAGAAAAAATTACTGAGGCAATTTTAAGTGTTCTCATTTTACATCAGAGTGCATTTTATTATCTGTGTAATCTCATAACATTACATGTATTTTTTATTTCTTGCATATGAAGAATATAATCAACAATGAAAGAAACTTTAAGCTTCAGATTGTGCAGGGTTAATGTTTTAGTACTTAGTCCAAGCATCTAAGTATTCTAAATGAATGTTTCTAGAAGTGATGTTGCTGTACCCAATATCTAGATGTGATAGCTTAGGACTTAGTTTGTCTAATTCTTAATACCACAGCAAACATTGAAGAAACAAAACCCTCCAAAATCCCCCAAAACAACCCCCACAACAACTTAGAAAGTAAAGCTTAGCCTAGTCTTTGTAGCGTGATTTACATTAATAATAAATTAACTATTAAAAAGGAGAGACCATAGAACTGAAATATTTTATATTTTCTGCTGTAAACATGGGAAACATTTAAAACATTTTATTTAAAAAACCCCAATTCTACTAGGGGCCAGTGTTCTGGATTGGCCTCATTGAAAAACAAAGGTCTGGCAACTTTTTTCTTAGAAATACTGCAATGACCCAAAGGCTTGGAATTGATATTTGATGTTGGCAGGAAAGTGGCCTGACTATTCAGCATGTGCTTTTTGTTATTTCTGTGACGAATCTACATATTTATCAAGTTTTAACCCTTTTGGACATAACTCCCTGTGCTTTCAAGATTTTTGACAGTAAGATCTTTGATAATTCCATTGCCTAATTATTCTCATAATCTCTCTTTACGTGGAGCACTTGCCTACCAGCTCCACAGAGCTGTTTGGTTTGTGCTGTCGCAAATGTGACTAGAACTACAGGTACTTCTCAGTCTAGACCTGCTGGCATGATGAGTTCAGTCACCTTCAGCCGTTGATGGTGATCCAGCAGAACCTAGTTGCCTCAGGAAGTCCATTTTACTGGCACTTGACGGTGCTAAAAAATTAGTAAAACACGTAATGTCTAAAAATATCACAGTTTGATCACAACTGGGGAGCCCCAGTAGCTGAATTTCTTTGCAAGTTGGTTAACAGGTTTACTGCATCTATCTGCTCTGCCATAAGGCTGCATACCCAAAGGAATGTTGTCTTTGGGGTCACTACAGTTCATAGGTCTGTATGTTAAAATTTAACAAACAGCAGTTTAATTTCACATGCTTAGCAGTGAACTGTAGTAGTTTTTTCCCCCAGTTTTTGTTCTGAGGAATTTGAAAACTTACAGACCGAAGCTGTAGATGTGGCTAGCGTGAAAAGAGTACAGTGTGTAAAAGGTTGGTCTTGTTTGCTCTTACCAACAAATAATGGTTATAAAGCATTTGCAGTTACTCCGCCTTTTCATCTGTTATTAAGAGAGTTATGAAACGTGACAGTTGTATCTGTTTATGGTCATTTAAGGAACACAATCTGTCCGAATGATTCTTCAGTTGCAAAAGTTCTGACCTTTCTTTGTAAGTTAGAGATTTTTCCTTACAGTGTGAGCTTTACATGAGTTACAATGAGGCAGCTGTATAAATGAATTCTTTTCAAGTTTTTACCATTACTTCTGCTCTCTGTAAGTTCTGTCACTCCTTGTAGTAGTATATTATTCAATAAGTACTAAGTGAAATGATTTTGGAATTTAGGATTTTTGTAAGAATCTAGATGTTTGGAAAAAAAAAATTTGAGTCACTCACTGGGAACATCAGATTAATGTTGAACTTCCTTAGGCTTTAATCATCTTTAATAATTAACATTTCAGTGACTATTACTGATTACTCTGTTTAAATATTGGGTTCCTGACTGCAGTATGACTAAGCAGTCTAGGTGCTTACATCTTAAAATGGGAGCAGAAAGAGTTCACCATTCAGACAAAATTATGCAGTGGATTAAATCTCGAGCAGTAAAATTCCAGTCGTCTCATAAGCACACATAAACGCACATGTAAAGTTACACATGTAACTTGCAGAAGAGAATCAACAAATCACAGTCACCTCTCACCTTGTGATATCTCAAGTGTCTGTTAGATAACAGATTCAGTGGAAATGACTGTCAGAAACACTGAGCAGACAATCTCAGTTTTACTTAGGGTTTGCACAGAAGTTAATGTGTATATGAAGTGCCATGAAAGAGAGAATAATGTCCCAAAAAATCCCTACCTTTAACTCCAGACATTTTTAGATTATGTTTTCACTTTTATTGACATAAACATAGTATTTAGAATGAAAAAAAATCTGCATTTAAACAATTATTTGATTTTTATTCTGTTTATCACCTGAGCATACTCAATCTTTGCAAAGCTTCTGCTGTAGAAAACTACCCCCTGTAAGGCAAATTTTTTTTTCCTTACTGATGATTTATAATGAGTATGACAAACTGGCAGAGGTACCTCTGGGGTTCCTGCACAAAGAAGATAAAATATTTAGAGACGATAGTGGAAACACTTGACAGCAAAAGCATTATTTTACCACCTGTCCCTTCAGCAGGTATCTTACCAAATTGGTAAGGACATAGCAGCCAGTAACAGAAGCAGCCACTTCACTTGTTGAAATGATAAACTTACTTGTAGAAATACAGCTCTAGAGAAAATAGTACAAGTACATTTACTTCCACATACTTTATGACTTAAACTTGTATATTTAATGTCATCCAGGATGTCATGAGTTATGTCACGGAGCTTTTGTGAAAATTTAATTGAACTTCTACATGATATATAATTAGTGTATGTGAAGTGCTTGATTGCACTTAGGCTTTTTTCTTGCATCTTCTTTCTCTCTATCTTGGGAGTGATCTGTGAGCTTCTTTCTTTCCATTTCTTACAGTATCTATAGCCAAACTTTTGTCTAAAGTTTTTCATTTGCCTTAAGCCTGTATCTAAATACCAGTTTTTCTGTTCTGTTTACCTCAATGAAATTATAACTTCATGTTTGTATATTTCTGGCTTGGAACAGAATCTGGCTTTGATATTCTGCTCCAACCAAAGTTAGTACAACTTTGCAGTTGATGTCAACGAATAAGATTCCAGGCTGGCTCTCCTGAAAAGCAGTTAAGTTGATTATGCTTGTCCAAAGCCAGTTGTTTTTTATTTGTTTCTTGGCATGCACTAATTGCTCTCTGGCTTTCTGTGTTTCTTACCTGAATGCGATCAACTGTTTCACTTTCCTCCTAAAACACAGTATTTGAAAATAAGACTTCTTAGTTTTTGTTGGATTTAACTTCAGTCCAGTTTGTGATTTTATGTGAAATGGTTCAGAACCCTGGAGATCAGTCATCTTTGTCATATGGAGATGCAAGTGAATTTCATTACACTTTTCATTTAAACATTAAATTGTGGAGGTGTTGCTACATTTGTTTTAAATTTCCAATGTGTTAAAATGTGCACATTAAATTTTAAGATTGTTCTTACAAATAATCTGTGGAACAACACACCACGCCACAACCTCACCTCCTCTAAACCCCCGATTTTTTAAATTTATGGAATATTCAGGCTTCCTTTGCTTTTTGCTGCCTTTTATATTTCCTTTTGCCTTGCACTTCACTTTAGACTGATCGCTGTGTTCACTCTCTGTTTGCTCTGTGAGTATGAGTGACCATATGAAATAACTGGGATGAATATTACTGTTAACCATCTGAGTTTTGTGGCAGTAGTATTGCAATCAGAAGCAAACATCTTGAGAGATCTTTAGAGCAAAGAGAATATCTGTGGACTGATTTTTGTAACACATATTTGAAGTATTTATTTGTGAATCTTCTAAAGAATACAGATTCCCTCACTGTACCATGTTCATATGCAGCAAACAAAACCCATTAGAGTTAACATGCTATACTGAAGCTCACTTCAGGCTGGTGTACACTCTTTAATTAGCAGAAATGGGACCAAGAAGGAACATTAACCCCAGAAAGAGGCAGATGGAAACTGTGGTAGAAATATTAATTCACTGCAACACGGTGGTGTTGGAAACACTCTCTTCCCTTTTTCCTTGTATATGAGGAAAGGTTGAAAATGTTACAGAGCTACTGATTACCTTCCGATCTTACATCCTGCTCTTCTGGAAGCCCTTCAGGGGAGCTGTTGTGCTGATTTGTATTGTGTTGTCCTACTGCACCCAATGATTCTCCGATAGCTGTGTTTCACCAAGTTTATTTTGAAAGAATTGTTTGTCTTGCTTGTATTTGTCTGTCCTTGAAACCTATTAAATGAATAGCTCTTGTGTTTTATAATGCTCATAGTATTCTTCAAAGTAACAGAAATAGTAAGGATAGCAACATCTTGTTTTCTTCTCTCCTATGAAATTTCAAGAGTTTTAGTTGTGTGAGGTACGATTCTTATTGTTTGACTTTGTTTTTCATTTTAGCATACATTTAAAAGTGAGATTCTGCAAAATGGCTACTGCTCCAGTGAGGTATGTGAAGTATATTTTATTGTCCATGAAAGATTGTAGTTGAGAATGCTTCACATTTTTAATGTCCTAGGTTTAAGAAAGATAAATATTCATCACAGACAATGATTCTGGAAATTACAGAAGACTAAGTTTGCCACTTTTCTTTTTAATTGTCTTGCATAAATGGTTCATAAGTAAAAAATACGAAATTACTAATATGTAATGTTACTTAAAAAGAAATTTAGAGATTGTCACTTATATCAATTGATTTTTATGGTCAATACACTAGGAAAATATAAGTAAAGTTAAGGAAATGAAAGAATGTAAGGGTTTCTATACTTTTAATTTGTTGGGTTTTTTAAACATTCTATTTCATGAGTAATTATTCCACATTATTTCCCCTTATTACACAACATAAATATCCAAACAGCTTGATATATATTCCAATAAGTAGAACAGGTTTTTGTATATTTATGTTGTGTTTTAAATATGCAGCAGAATTTCTCAATTTAGTGAAAAGAGAAATACACTGACAATCGCATGCATTGCTGCCAGAATGCATTGACTTATAAGTGAATAAAAATTGTCTGAATATTGAATTCCACTTCTTACATTTTCCCTTGAAGAATGGGGTGTTTTCTTTTTTGAATGAGTAGGAATGAAAGTGTATGGATTTAAAAAAACAAAACCAAACAAAAATTGGTATTATTTCATACAAGCAGTTTCTGAATCTTGCAGATCATGGTCTAAGGAGCTTTGATGGAAAAGGTTAGATTTTAACCAGCTGGCTGAATTTCATTGAGAGCTTAGTGAATAAGAGAAATGGCAGTTACAACATAATTTATCTTGATAAGCAGAGAGATTGAATCACTTACCACATTCCCATAGTGCAAATATTTGTGCAACTAGGTTTTCTGGGTCCTTTCTTTGCTTAGTCAGAATCTTTGACAGTTTTCCTTTATGCTTTTCTAATGTGAATTTCTAATTAAGAACCTGAAAGAAGTGCAAAGACTTTTTCTCAGGTTTAATTGCCAGTGCTTCTTATTGACTTTACCTGCTGTATTATAAATATATGCACTATTAGATAATACAAAGAAAGTAAAAGCAACAAATTAAAGAGTTGGAGAAAGCAGAGGTCCTAACAGAGGGGCATTATTTTGTACATGTGATTTATGAACATGGAAAAGGAATTTAAAGTCTTGTTTAAAATTTCTGAAGCTTATTCAGGATTTCATGTAGTGTTTAACCTGTTTAATTCAAGTTTATTCTTTTAAATTATTACAATTTAAAAGGTCATTAAAAGACCTTGCCAAGTATATAATTTCATATTACAGAATTTGTGGAAGAATAATCTTTCATGTCAACATGGATTAAAATTCATACCAGATATATTTTAGCTGCATCAGGTTTTTAGAAAGTGAGAAGTATCACAAAGTTGAGTGGATATGTGTGGTTCTGAATTTATTTTTAAAATACGAAAATAATGTCAAGGTTAAAAATGAACCTTTGAGCAGCTGTGGTATGTCATGGGCTTGAGTGGATAAAGGAAAAATAAGCCAACAGCAACTGAATATTTGTAAGTTTAAGCATTACATGACTAACACATCCCATCTTTAAAGCACTGTTGCAAAGCAGATTAGAGATATGTGGGACAGATTTGTAGAGTCATCTTGTGTATTCTTTCCAGTTGAGCTCTTTTCCACAGTATTGTAGTGTGAGTTGTCTAAGTCACCAAACACATATGTTGCTTCCGCTTGAAAAATAGCTGTCCTGTATAAATGGAGTGCTTGCTTTGGAAATAGCACATCTCTCTAGGAGTTCAGAACTGCCAGTAGAATAGATTGTGACACTTTGCTGTTGTTTTTTTCTGACTATATCTATCATAAAGTAGCAGGATCTGTACACGGTAGCAATCTAAAATCAATGTAGGGACAAAATGCTATTATAAATTCTCACTAGTAGAGAAAAAGTGCTATGATAGAAGCACAGTGCTTTTCCTCAAGCTTCTCAGGAAATACTTTGCAGTTATTACAGAACTTGAGAAGCTAGGCAGGAAAGGCAGTCAGTGTCATGAATTATCTCCTTATCAGATTCAGGTTCACTATCCCACATTGCTGTTCCAAACTCCAAGTTGCTAAAGTCCATTTTAGCAATCCCAAATTCCATTTTAGCAATCTGGAATTTGTCCCCTTCACTTGCATAGCCAGACGGGAAGGAATTGTCTGTTGTGTTTTCATATTTCCAGTTACCACAGAAATCTTTGTTTTAGAAAAATCTTTCGAATTCTTTTAGAACTCCCTTTATTTTGAATCCTTTCTATTAGGAAATTTAATGTATTTTTTAAAGTAATCTTTCTTTAATTCCTCTTAATACAATTGTATCAAATAGAATCATACTTTTATACTGACAGTGGAATAGTGTAATAGACAGATAGTGACAATAACAGATTGAAAATCTGTTAAGTCTAAAATCGAACAAGATACCTGCTAATTATTTACAATCAGCTTGATGTTGTTGTAGACTCTCAACACAGAAACTATGGTAGGAGACACAGAGTTGTTTTTTACAGAACATATGTAGTGCTTATCATGTTATGTATTCCTTATAATTGAACTCCCAGCTACTATGAAAAAACAAGAGAAAAGAAAAATGTGGTATTTTTTTTGTGGTTTGGTGTGTTTTGGTTTTTTTAGTGAAAGGATGGAACTTTTAAAAAGATGAAAAGTATAATGATAATAATATAGCAGACTTGTCGAGGCAAACACATTGAAGTCATTCAGAAAAATAACTGCATGACATCATGTGAGAAAGATAGAACCAAAAAAGGGCAAGTTTTATAGGCCAGATAGCTTCTATTCATTCCCAAAGAATTTGTCCTACTCACACAAGAATTGTGAGAGAGAAAGAAATAAAACCTTCATCCTCGGACACTCAAAGGTACAAATATGTTGTCCCAGATAGAAAAGGTCAAAAAAGTAATAAAATAAAATAAAATAAAGCCCTGACTCTAATCAGGAATGCTTACTGAAAACTACTGACTTGCGTCTCAAAAAATCAGAGCTGAAAGTTACTCCCAGTAACACAAAGTAGTGTGGAGCCGTTGTGAATCACTATATGCTCTTATTACCTTACATTTTAAACAAAGTACTATTTGCATGTAAAAGAATGATTTTTGACACTTTTTTCTACCTTGATCTCTCAAAGCAGCAGGAAGAGTTTTACACCTTTACAAATTCAGCAAGGTGATTCCCAGGCACTTGCTTGGCACTAGCAAATTTCAGAAACATGAGCAGATGTATTCCCTGTAGCTTATCCTATTCTTGGGCAGGTAATTGTGTTGTCTAAACTAATCCACATAGTTCAAGAGAAAATGAAGCATTTGGGTTCAGAAGACTTGCAGGACTAAAATCTACCACATAATATCAATTTTTGTGTCCTTCAACATATTCAGCCTACTTTGAAATAAATGCTATGCTAAATACAATAGGGTAAATCTTGCTATGGTTGTTTGAGATTACCATCCCTACTTTTCTGCACCTGGTCTATTTATCTGCCCTGGGCTGTTACCACATAGGAGAGCAGAGCAAGCTCCTGACTCAGCTAGTTTAGTTTGTTGTCTGATGTGGTAGCATAAACCAGTAAAATGAGTTTCTATCTCCAAGGTTTGGTAACGGGTACATGTACTGTATTGCACGGGCCAAAGACTGTTTACCACTGCAGTACCTATAGTAGGAAATTACACCCAGCAAGGCTGTTCCCCAACTCTCCTACTCTTCACGTTGTCTGGTAGGACAAGCTTTTTACTGTTTCTTTGTGTGTATTTTCTTCTCAGCCATTCAAATCTGCATTGTAAGCTTGCTGCACAAAATCTAGAATGCTGGTTGTATCGGCTCTTCAAAGGTCACTTTTCAGCCCCAGTCTTCATAGGACAGTCACACTCTGTCAGAGATAGGTATCAGGAACTCTGACTTCCTAGTTAAGAAGCACATTCCTCACAATCGCATGTACTGTCTCTTACTGTGCCTATGAAAAGAGAGTTCAGTGCTTTTGTATGGGGTGGAGTATTCTTATGGAATATAGACACGGGTGATAATCCTGAAAGAATTCTGGTTACCTTTGAGTAACCTCCATTTATCACAACTAGATATGCTGAGCTGTGGGCATGCTTCCTGTTTTACTGACTTTGGTAGGGAAATTACAATCTGAAACAGCCATCACACTTTGATTGCTCCATGAACCAAAATCAACACCCTTAAATTTGACTAAACTCAAAAGAATGTCTACTTCCTATTAAATTCAACATGATGATATATTTGATTGACAATTTTTGGGATGTATTTTGTGGTTATATGAACTGTTGCTATACGAGATAGATGTCATAACACAATAGACATGGCTTTAATAACGTTTTTCTAATTACTTTTGATTTGTCTAGATGATTTATTGAGTTTTCCACCTTGTGCTTATCCTGTAACAACAGTGCTTGAATTTTGTTCTAAAATCTATTAATATGTTTTTATCTGCCCTATTATTATTTTGTGACTTTCTGTACTTCAAGGGCATCTATCTCTGGGCAAATACCTGCTACCTGCCTCTTTATTTTGCATTGTCTTATGATGGCCAGTTAATATCACTGCACCTTCCCTCCAGCTGCTAGCAATTTTCACATCATACAGTTCAATCTGCTTTCTTTATTAGGAATTGTATTTGTCCTTGAACATGTGCAGTATGCATAGAAATGAGTATATTATGAAATTAACATATGAAAGTCCTTGAAATTGATATTTCTGGGAATGTGATTAAACCAATGCACAATGTTAGTCATAGCATTCTACTGTTATCAAACAGAGTAAAGGAGCTACTCATTGAGGAAAAAAATTGAACAGCAAAAAAAAAAAGTATCAAAGTGTACAAAAGCAGCAAGGTAATATCAATAGAGAATTAACTCTATTTTATGAAACAAGAAAAGGAACTATTTCAAATGGATACGGTTGGACATGATTTAGGATAGTTGGGTACCTTTTAGTACACATATCTAAGTAATCACAATTATTGTCTTGAATCACTCCAGGGCTACCTTCAGAAGGTAGTGCATCTTAAAATACCAATATTATCACATACAAATGGCATTTCCAGGAATAACATCTAAGGCTTCAGAGGTATATTGATGCATAAAAGCAGATTTGCTGTCTTCTTGGCATACAGATTTTGATCAGCTTTATTGATAAAATAATGACATTGTCTTTGAGACACTTTTAGCTTTATGATTTAAAAACAAAGGAGTGGCGTGAAGTTCCGAAATACTAGAAAGGAAGTGCAGTTCTTCAAAGCATTGACTTTGACTATGAAAATTGCTCTTTGAGACCATGCAGGCAGCAGGTCAAACCAGACTAAAAAGGTGGCTGTACTGACGAGCAGTGCCATTTGAATAGTGTACAGGACTAATATGAGAAGTAATGTGAGATTTCTAGGCTTCTGTACACAAGCCTAGCACAGTGAAAATATGATATTACTCTTGCCAATAATTTTGGTTCCACTTATTTTATATGTATGTGTGCATTAAAAATCACAGTTGGAATGTGGTGTGTATATATAATAGGTGCTTCATGCATAAGCTCCTAATGAAAAAGTTTTAACACTGAAGTTAAGGAACATTTCCTACTTGTGAGCAATGTGAGACTAACTTTTTCAGCAATGTTTTGGTAAGACAAGATGCATCCTTCCTGTGATTGCTGGGGAGAGTTGAAGTGCAACTATCCCACACATTTGGGTGAAAGCTGCGTTTAACTGCAGGTTTGAAGAGTGGTAGTTTAAAATAATCCTTTTGCTACCTTTATGCTTACAAATAATTTCTGTACCAGCAATGTTGATGCCATGATAGTTTTCAACATCGCATGATATGCTACCTAATACAATTTGGCCTCCTCTCTGTAGGCTTACATTTAGTATGCAACTCTGTAGTTCTACAGGATTTGTTTTAAGGAAATGATACTTATAAACAAGAAATATTAATTTTTGGACTAAGAACTGTGTGTATTCTTCCCTTACCAGTTCTCTGGTAATTTCTGTGATCAGAGCCAATTCTGATCCTTGCTCAACTCAGAGAAAGTTTTAATCTCTTCTGTGACAATATTCTCACTCCACCTTTTTATGAACTGGCTGGTTAGTCTCAGTTTGCTACTCTAGAGTCCTTCAAGTGTCAGTCCCCAGGAAACAGGCATATTTTTTCCCCTTCAAAAAGTATGCACTTCCAGAAGGCAATTTTTCTGCCTGTCTCTTTCTCCAGGCTCCACAGAGACTGTGTATTTAGATAAACAACTTTTTTTGCATATCTACAGAAAATTAATCACCTGAACCATGATAGGAGTGAACCTGCTATTTTGGCCTTGTTTTCATACACTGATAGAAAGCATTGAGAAAATCTTCCAATTAATATTTTATGAAGGCAGAGCTCATGTGAAAAATGCATATGTGGTAACAACTAAAAAAAGACAGACCTTCTCTTTAGTCCTGTCCAGAAAGAATTCCACATACTTGTTTCTGTAATTCAGTCTAAAAAATGTTACTGAATGAGCCTGCAGACTTACTTAGTAAATTGTCATCTAAATCCATTAAGCAAAAAATGTTTACTGTAATAGTCTAGAAGTTTTTATAAATGTAATAGTTAATCCCTTATAATTCAGGTCCAGAAAAACAATGTGCCAATATTACTTTATCATAATTGAAGCATATTCATCTTTCTAAACAGATGAAATGAATTTGTCTTATTTAACAGGAAGAAGAACATTGCTTTCTATCTGATTCTTTAGTAAGAGTCAGGGAGTTATGGGTGGGACATGAAAAAAATCCAGAAAAGAGTCATGACAAAAGACTTTTTTGTTTCCATATAGATGCAAAGAAACCTCTCACCAGAAAGGTAGTCAAGGTCTTTACCAAGGGATAGCTTTCACAAACTGTTCTTTTGGATTATTTCAGTTACCATCACTCCAGAGCCTGATTACCAAAATGAGAAAACATTGCACATAAATAGAATGTCATTCAATGTTTTATTATTTGGCATTATTAGTACATTTTGGATGGCATGCACTAGTAAAATTCAGAGCAAAGCAGTGGAATTTGGCTTAAATTGTATGTTTTCTTTCTTCTAACAGAGATAAATTAAAACAAATCCTGTGTGAGCTGGTTTGAATTCAGCATTTCACAATCAGTGCAGTTAAGTAAGCATTTGAACTAACATATACACTACGTGTCAAATCTTTTCTTATAAACTAATGCTTGCAAGTTGTGTATATAAAAAGCACTTCTTACTGCTGTATTCCAAACTGCCTATGTGGTAATGCATAAAAGAAATGTTCATAAAGAAAACCCACTTTGAATCTCAATAGCTTGTGGATTGAAGTTAAAAAGAAATCCAAAACTATCTGTGACAAGCAATGAATTTTAACCCATAAGACTAATAAAGCAATGGCTAGTGTGCAGCCTGGCTCACAATAAAGTGATTTAATGTCTCTGTCACTCTAAAAAAGCATAGTGTAGCTTTCAGTCTCAAAAACAATTTTTACTGTTGCAAAGCTTGTCTGAAGTCCACATATTTTTGAATTATCAAAACATGCCTTAGAATCAAAAGCTCAGGGTTTTACTGCTGCTTTTTTATTATTTTTTTTAAAATGCCATGTGTAACTGTAAAGATTTTGCTTCTATCCATTGGGATAGAAAGAACAGTTCTCAGAAGCCACGTGACAGTATTATTGCAATGGATTTCAGACATGCACTGATTTTGCATTTCTTTTTTCCTTGAGGATTAGCAATATGAACAGCAATTTTTAAATAATAGTGCCATGAATTACATCCTTGTTAATAAAACTGAACATTTAAAAATGGTATTAGGATAATAAGAAACTGAATACTGTGGATAGTGGTCAAAAAGGAAGGAGACAATTGAACACAAAGCTGCTAAAGATATTAATCTGATTACTTATTAACCTGGTACTCATACATGATAAACAATATAAGATCAAGAAGACAAATAAAGAGATAAATCCATTTTAAAAGCACTTGTTGAAATTAGATGTCTTTTACTATTGCAAACCACAAAGAACAAGTGAATTTTCCTATAACTTAACTGCAAATGTTACTTTTATATTTGTAGAACAAACTAGTAAAAATAATTTGTAGTCATCGGGAAGATATGTAGGAGGTGAGTAACAGGATAGATTTGTGAACATCAATTCATGTGAAGCAAGCCTAATTTTCCCCCATGACAAGGTAGCAGCTCTTGTGAATGAGGGAGAGCGAGGAAGAGTTGTGTATTTTAATGTTAATATGGCTTTTGAATACGTCTCAAGTGGAATTGTCATAAACTATCTAAGGAAATATAATCTAAGTCACACATTGGCAACATTCAGGGCTGTATGCCAGATTGAATTTCCCCCTCCAAATTACATAATTAGCAACCTGGTGCAAATTGGGAGATGTCACATCTTGGGCAAGATGCTTCTTACTGGCAACATGTCACTTCTATGAAAGACACTAGCATCTCATATATATGTCTAGGAATGTGCTATGATACCTATTGTCAGGGCAGAGAAAAGAGAGTAATATATGATAAGAGGTTATAGCAAGCAATAGGTCAAAGAGCCTGACCTCTGCCTGATAGCTAATGTTATTAGCTTTCCTGATGACAACAGCAAGGGCTACTGGAAACATAATATTTACAGAATATAGTCTCCTTTGACCAGGTAGAACCTGGCCTTTCTTGCAGCAACTCAAAGTTTGGGCATAGATTTTTATACTACTCTTACTGTAGATTTAGTAGTGGTTGACAAGTACTAAATTAACTTTTTGAGGCTTCACAGAAGTAACTAAAATCTTGTACTTGTTATTCTTTTTGTGTGTGTGTGTTGTATGTTAGAATTGGTTATTAGAATATAATTAATAGTTTCACAAGATTGAGTGGAGCTCCCAGAAAGCTGAATGACGGGATTAGAACTTAAGAATAGTCTTTGCAAAAACAATAGTCATTACAAAAACAATAGTCTGAAAAATGTAAGATACAATTTAGTAAAGAAAAATGGAAACTTAAATGTTTAAGCATAAATAATTCAGCCACAAGGGCTATACAGAAAATTATCTGAATGTTCTAAGACACTGGAAATTGACTATATCAATTAGGAAAAGGGAAAAGTGAGAGTTTTGCCTTAGCCTTTTAAGCAGCTTTACTACTGTTTGCTTGCCTTTCCTGTTAGCCTTTCAGAACTGCTAGTATCTTTTGAATTAGGCACCTCCACACCAGTCATCTGTTAAAAAATTCTGTGGCTTGCTTTCTTTCTATCTGCAAACTAAGCCTCTTGTGAAGCACATTTTTTAAAACTGACATGGCTTTACAGAATGTTTCCCATTTCCTACTATGGACTATTTGAGTTCTTTGCTGAATTCAGGTCATGGTAACACACATAGCAACCGTGCTGGTCAAACAAGCTTAGAGAGTCCTCATTTTCCACTCCTGTTCTTCTCGACACTTGTGCTACTTCCTTTCACTGTGTTGTGCTTGTGTATCTAGCTGTGGGCTAGTGTGGAGCTAATTTAGGCAACTTATCCACCTGAAAAATAACATTGTGAAAACTCACAGGCAAACAAAGATAAAGCCTGTAAACAGAAGGCAGGAAAGAATCTGTGGAGATCTCAGGGATCTCCTAAGGCACACTGCCACCAAAGTGATTTATAGAATTGTAATCCCAGGAATGTCTACAAAGTGCAGCTTCACAACATTTACTTATTGAGACATTCATCCTGAGAGTTGTCCCATTGATATTTTGTGCTAACAGAGATCAAAATGGGTAACAACAGAGTGGTTCATTAGGTAATGAGACAAAACGCTATGGATAAGTTTTTGCTACTTGGCCCATAGCAAGTGTAACTGCTCAGCAATGAAAAACTTAAGTGTTAGATTTAGAGTCACTGCTGACAGCTTGAGAAATAACAGGTGATGAGGAATTAATCATCACCAGCAGCTAACTGTTCATTCTCTGCTAAACAAACTGTCAAAAGAAGCAAAGCTTGGCTTGGAAGTGCAAGAATTAATTAGTTGGTATCAGGAATAGAAGCAATGATCATTAGTGTGCCACCTGGGCTTATTCATGTCTATTGTTATCAGTGGATATTGCTGATACCAACATCAACACAGAGTAGGACAAATTCAAGCCTGGAAAGTAAGAGTGACCTGGCTCAACTTCTGAGTTTGTTTTGGAGGTAGATTAGTAGCAGAGTTCTCTCTCTGGTGAATTACTCTGGTCTGTTACTTGTCAACTAAACAAGCCAACAGAGGAAAAAAACTGAAACAACTCACCATCTCCAAAAGAAGTGGAGCGTGGGTGCCAGGTATGTTCAGCTATTCCTTCCAAAGTGGATCTGTCAGCCCTAAACCTGCACGTTCTATCAGCTGCTCACACTATATGTGAGGAAGAGGATCAAAGAAAAAGATATTGAGAAGTCTTCTGGAGTCTTCAACTCTAAACGCTTCTTTCATGTGAGAAGAACAAAAGCATCTTAATGAAAAGTTGAAAAATACTTCTGCACCGCTAACGAGGAAGTGCTCTTCTGTTAGCACAGTTTATTTAGTGAATTGCAGACCATACCTCCTCCACCATAATTTAGGTGCTAGTATGTAAATTTTGAATGTAGTCATCTTAAAGTCTTGCGTTATCAGAAAGTTACTTTCAGAGTAAGTAATTTTTCAGGGTTCAGCTTTCCTAAGGTCAGAGTTGCCTCTGGAAGTAGCTCTCTTTCTGTCTTGGAGTCACTCAGTGACTGGAGCTGATGCTATCTCAGGTATAGATCCTTTGACAGAGAATGCCTCTGGAACAAAACGTTTCTCAACTTAGCTCCAAACAATGGCAACAGCTCTGTTTCCCCTCAAGTCCCTCTCCCATAGGAACTGCAATAAAGAGAAGTGAAGGGATCATAACTAAAATACATTGTGAGCTGAATATTCTCAGCTCTGGCTATTCTCTGCCATCACATAAACCTCTGGCCAGTGTAACAATCAAGTTTGAGTGTGACTGGAAGTGTGGTGCTTAACAGAGTACATTTTGCTTAGTTGACCTGAAGAGAGGATTATTTGTAAGCAGCGAACAGGCTACCTCAAAATTTCTACCAGCTAGCACACGTGAGAGATGCTGGGTTGTCATCTTTGGGGCTATTGGCAAATTTTCTTTTTTTTTGGTTTCTTCCCCCCAGATTTTTAGCCATCGGCCACACACACATGGTCCTCAACCAACTTTCTCAGGACTTCCTTGCTAATGGTCAGGGTTCAGTCACTGTTGAGCCAATTAACAGCAGTGAATATTCTTGCCTGTGAAGCTGTGTTTATTTTCCACAACTCTCCTCCATCTCTTTTTCTTGTGTATCTCAGTCTTAAAATTCATTTTGTATTGCACTCTGAACTACTTTTTTAAAACATAGTTACATAATTTTTGTTTTCACAAGGAATAGAACTGGAAATAGTGGAGCTTGATAGTTATTAATATTATACTCTGGAATCTGTTTATTTTTTTTCCCTGGCTTGTTTGTAGAAATAGTCTAAGTGGTGCCATATAAGAGAGTAAATTACAGTTTACAATTAGAGAATGAGTTTAGTTTGTAAGCAAGCACTTTTACTGCTATTTTCTGGATTTCTTTGTACCAAATGAAAGTTTAGTTTTCTAATTACAGATAATATGATACAGATTGAAGAAACCCATAACCAAACAGAAAAATGTTTCATATTTTATCTTTTAGAAACAGAAAAAAGTTAAATTCCTCCTCATACTCCAAACAATGCACTAAGAGTTCTGTTACAGTGTTTATAGAACTAAAAGCTACTCTAAGTGTCTTTAAAAAGAAAGTTCACTAAGTGACATAAAGTCTATGGCAAGATGATTTAAACGGCATAGCTCAAGTCAAGCCTTACAAAATGTCCAGTGACATGTACAACATTTTAAAGGAAGTCTGCATTGATTTGGTGAGCTCTGAATTTAAGGATGAGATGAATGGAGTTCACAGTAGTAAGACTTTACCTGATGTTTTCCCTTTGAATGGCTTGGTATGACTGTGATTGGATGCATACAGAAAGAGTAAGAGAGCTACTGAGCTAAGGTGAAACTCAGATGTCTTCCATTGGGATTCCAAGTTTCCTCTGTTCTCACCTTTTCACTAAGTGATCCAGACTTTTCTTGGACTGTGAGGACTCATGTCTGAGAAGGTCACTGTCCTGTCCATAGCACAGTGAGCCGTGTAGCAAAGAATGATTCAACTAAGTAAAGAGAATATTTCATTAACCCATCAAAAGTAAAAGCAGTAGAAATGGAGAAAAGAAACCCAAAGTAAAATAAACCCTTACAAGAAGATACCAGAGAGCTATAGTGGAGGTGAAGAGAATAGTCAGCCTTTCCAAAATCTTAGTTAAACAAGATTGGGTGGAACAAGATGAAATACAGGAGGAAAAGTACACAGGTGTGATCTGTTTTATTGATACATACAACTATCTTGACTAACATGGGTAGTTTTAATAACTTTGATATTTTGAATGATGCAAATTATAGTTCTGTACTTCCCACCAAAAGTCTGTAGGCAACAAGATTTCTCTTTCTAAATGTTACTTTTTTTTTTTTTCCCTTTAAAGAATGTGTGTACATGATTAAACCAAGCTTATCCTCCTACCTAGTTTTTGGAGAAGAACTGTCTTTCTATTGGTGCACTGTAGGAATGAAGTTCCCTCCCCCTTTACAGGAGATGGCACGAGTCAGAAGTAGTTGTTTCAGAACATACTCAGTTTAATTACAGGATCAGTGAACACAGTAATGTTTTCTTGGCAACAGGTAGAAAAGCTGGCAGTTAATCAGTTTCTCTGGAGCAGTTTCTTGGCATTACATTGCTGCATTAGAAACTTGGATTGCATTTCTTGTTTTGTTTTTCTGTTCCTCTTCTTCGTTTCCTCTTTATCAGATTTTGGGGTTTTTTTTGTGGTGTTTTGTTTTTTTTTTCCAGTGGTACATAAAAATATAACACACTGCATTCTTTGTTACAAGGAAAGAAGTAACTCAGTTGCTTCTGAATTTGTAAGCAGTGGTGGGTTGTGGTGAGAATTCTGCATAGAAATATGCATTATCCAGTAATAAATAAGGCAGCTAAATGAAGATCATGAACAGTTTAGAAGGAGAGGAAACAGTTTAAAAGGATAAGTGTTGAATGTTACACTTGCTAAATGTATATATTAAAATACATTACAAGCAGAAGGAAAAAGAATGTTAGGTATGCAGTGTTAAACAGTACAGCAGGCAAGACAATCAGTCACAGAATGCTAGCGGTTGGAAGGGACCTCTAATGATCATCCAGTCCAACTCACCTGCTCAAGCATGTCTACCTAGATCATGTCACTCCAGAACGTGTCCAAGTGGGTTTTGAAATACTCCAGCAAAGGAGCCTACACACCCTCCCTGGGCAGCCTGTGCCAGGGCTCCCTCACCTGAACAGTAAAGAAGTTTTTTGTATGTTTCAGTAGAACTTTTTGTGTTCCAGCTTTTGTCCATTACCCTCTGTCCTGTCACTGGACACTACAGAAAAAAGTGTTGCCCCATCCCCTTGACATACACTTTTCAAATACTTGTAAGTAAAAACCCTTAAGGTAGAAAGATAGAGAACACCCACCATCAGTAGATGTGACTAAAGTTACCGTTTAACTGCGGTTGCCTTACTGACTTAATGCATGTCCCAGAAAGTTCATTTCTGTTGATCCTCGTGTAAACTAAGTTGAAGTTAACACTTGGAAGTAGGTGTCATGTATTAAGAGCAATATTATTCCCTTTGAGAGACTTAAAAAACCAAACAACAGCAGTAACCACTGAGTGAAGAGAAAGATGCTGTATGCCTTGTGTTTATATCTATACTAGACAGAATAGCATCGTTTTCTAAATTTTGCAATTCAGATTGCTATTTTTCTATAATATAGTTATACTAGAGAATATGAAGAATTAATTGACAGTCTGCCTTGGATTCATGATGGAGCCATCTGAGCAAAGATGACATAATTGATAGAACTTCTAGAGAATAATTTGTATACCTGTCTGGCATTCAAAATTATCTCCCTTTTGCTGTATTCTTTATCATCTTTGCTTTAATGCTATTTGAAAACACTTTTACCAATAATTCACTTTTCATAAACAAAAAGGGTTTTTTTTTTTTTCTCAGATACATTGTTATTTTCACGTTTGCACAGCATATGGAAGCCATAAACAGACAGATTCTTCTTAAGAGCATGCCATGCCAGCATATAGTTGTATTTCATTCTCTGGCTGTGTAGTTCTAGTTCATTTTTGTAACTCTGTGTTCCATGCAAGCTCATTTCATCCAAAAGAAAAAAAAACAAACCAACATTGAAAATAGTTTATTTTCCATCTTCTTATTTATGCTCTTGTATAGCAGTAATTGAATATGACTCCCACTACTAACTCACACCACATACATTATCCCATCAGCTAACAGTTTCTCATTCTACGCTTTCTAGTGTGGGATTGGAAGGAGTATCCAGATAAGACCATTTTTTGAAAAGTTTTTTATTTAGGATGTAATTTTGCCTCAGTGCTGCAGTAAAATAAATAAAGTCCTGTTTCAACGACTGTAAATCAGAGAGGAGGGCAACACTTTATTAGGTTAAGATGTTATGCTGTGTTTTGTGAACGCAGGGCTTTTGAGTCTGGGTTTGTTGTTTGCTTTTTTTTAATATGACTGGCTAAACGGTCTTTCTGCACATCTGTACGGTTCCATACAAACAAAACATTTAAAATATTTTAGAGGTAATGAGGAACAGGAGTCAACAATCAAATAGTACAGCTTCTGGAAGACTTTAAACTTCTCCTCTACATTCTGATCACAGCTGCAGCCTAAAATTTTAGTTTAAATTTAGCATGATGTTATGAAAGCTTTGAAAGATTTTGCAGTGTTTTTCAACAAGTCTGGAAATAATACATTAAAGTGGCTTGAGCCACTTTAATAATAATGTTCAAGTAAGCTTGCTCCTGTATGAAACCCTTTTTTTTCTAAAGACAGGAATTATATAGATCATTACCCATCCACACTAGATCTTCTGCACAACTTTTGTATTCTGTACTCAGAAAGAAAAACACATACTAGAACTAGAGAATACTTTACTCTTTCTGCAGAGATATCTTTATTCTGGAGAAAGCTTCTGTTTATCTGCTACAGTACATAGGAAATATTAAATTAAATGCTCAGTATGCTGTGTCTTCAAATAGCTCACTGAATCAGGTTGATTCAGTAAGTTATTTCCAGAACTTGGATGCTAAATTATGCAGGTCCTTGGAAGACCTTGAAAGGCTCAGGTTCAGCTACTCGCTTGCACTAAGTCATGCCTCAAAAAAGGGCTGTACTGACTTTTAAGACGATTTTATGTTTGTTTTTTTAAAATTTGTAAATAATACAGTATAGAAACTTGATTTCAAAAGATTTTTATAGTTTTGAGAATAATAAAATAGAATGTTACTTCACTGGGTTTAGTTCTTTTTTTTTTCAGAATTCATTCTTTTGAGCCCTCAAAGAAGGTCTTTCTAGTTAATGACTTTTAGTAATGTTCTCAAATTTTCCATCTTTGGAAATAATAAAGATGTATCTTGGATTTCATAGAATCATAGCATCTTGTTTCTTGTTTCCCTCTTGACCGCATTCTTATTCTACAGTTTACATAACGATGAGAGTACTGCCTGGTATTTTTTACTCACTTCTGATGATAAATACGAGAGTAATTACTAGTGATTTTGACTCACTTCTGATTTCCTTTCAGTGATTTCTGCTTTTATTTTCAAGCTTAATCACTGCTATTGTAAAACTATTTGTTGTTTCCTTAAATTTCCCGAGTGATTTTGCTATGACTTGGGTGTGTCCTCTTATTCATACATATATAAATGGCCCGTATATACACACTGTTTGTTAACTGACAGTTAAATGCAGATCTCCTTTTTTTTTCCCCAATATTAAATGTATTTTATTCTGTCATACTGTGCCACATTTAAAATACTGTTTGAGGAATTTACTTGATCTTTATTTACATGTGCTAATCCTATGAAAATATTTTTGGTAGCTGAACTGAATAGGTTTGTATTGTTTCTACTGTTGCTAGATTTAGTATCTAAATGTGGTGCATGAACACAAAATCTTTCCTCAAGTGCTCAGAACCTTCATTTTTCCAAACTTTTAAGTACTTAGCAGATTCAATCTTAGCAGTTTTCTGTACTTTGAATCTAGATCGAATACTCTCTTTCCACTTTGACGTATTAAGAATTATTTCTTTTTTAGTGTTTTCATTTTATTTCTTTCTTAACAGAACACTTATTTAATCACATGACATCTACTATGACTTCCTAGAGTGTATGATTCTTTTGCAGGGATTACAGGCAATTTGCAGAGTAATTGCTTACTATTAGTCTGGTTATCCCACAATTTTCTGATATTTGACATGAAGAAATCCCTTTTTCTGAACTGGAGTCACAGGCATTTGTAGCTTTCTTTTGAGACATGTAGAAAGCAACTGAATTTGTTTCCAATTTTTGACATAGATTTTTTTTTTCAGCCTGATTTATGCTTTTCATAGTCCTTTTCACATTTTGTTTTCATTTCACTGAGTTGTATTATTGCCATTTACCCACGTAAGAGTGAGAAACAGAGGACAGAAAGGAAAACTAAGAATAAACAACTTACCATCTTAATATTTTTTAATCAGCTACTGCTTTTGATACTTTAAGCATGGTGATAATTAATGTAGAAAGCTCTGGAAGCCTTAGTAAGCTAGCTTGATCATCTGAAGAATGCCAGTACTTATTAGGGAAAGTTCATGATTCATACTCAAGGATTAAGCCAAGAGAATCTTGTGACCTAAGCAGCCTGGCTCTCCAGTGGTAAAATTGGGATTTTCTTATCTTCAGAAAAATAATAATTGAGACAGAGAGCAGGGGTGGAAGCAGACAGTATACACTTGATTTAAGAGCTAGCAATACTCTGTGTGTAGGGAATTGACTATCTTGGCAAACTGTTGGTATCATGATAGAAACGTAAAGTTAAATTACTGTATATGAAATATTCCATAGAGATGAATTGGAGCATGCCTGAGAAACAGAAAAGATGAGAATTGTATTGTGAAAGTTTCGGTTTTTGTCTTCGGTGTCTGAGTTATCCTTAAGAAATTTTTGGTCATTTGCCTGACATTGAGGCAATTGCTTTTCCCTGGGTACTAATCACTTAAAACTGAACACATGAACATGTGTCACATTATGGTAGGTAGTCAGTACTAGAAGACCGGATACAAGATTTGGAGTGATGACATGAAAGCTAATCCTATTTCTAATAGTAAGCATTGACTTGACAGAGTCAGTCAGCTCCAGTACTTCAATTTCTCCGTTTTCTACAGCTGAGATAAAAAATTAACTTTTGATTTATTTGTTTAGAGTCTTAAAAAAAGGCCTTTGCAATATGAACAATAAAGGACACCATGTGTAAGGGAGCATTGTGAACCGACTCCCTGACTGAGAAAATAACAAACACAGGCTTATTCTTTTGCAGAGCTCATTGACATAAACAAACTTGGCTATATTTAGATGTACATTTAAATGCCTTGCTTCCTCTATACTTCTCTCTTCACCCTTATTTTAGGGCTCTATCTTCTTGTATTTCACAAATTGGAAGGGAAAATGAAAGTAAGATAGAAAAGCTCTAACCATCATTGCTTTTTAATTGAAATCTGCAATCACAAACATGAGAGAAGTGAAACACTACTGACTCAATGTAACTCCTGTCTTTTTAGATTGCTTTCATTTTCTTTCAAGAATGGATGACTATCAGCAGGCAAAAATGTTGTCATTGTATAAAACTGATGATCCTGTTGGTTTCTTTTAAAACCATGCAGTCAAATTCCTTAGCATTCACAATGTAGAAATCTCTGGCATGCTTTGAGGGAAGTTTCAGTGGCAGCTTTTGTGGGAACTGCATAGGTAGGGTAACAGCAAACTCCTTTGTGTGCGACCTTTTGTGCTGGCATCATTATACAGATGAATTATTGGGGAATGATGCCATAAGGGACATATGCAGGCACACTACTCATTTTAATAACATCAGTGGTTTGCTTTGAGTTCTATGGAGGAAATCACATATTTAAAGCTTCTTGCAAGGAATGATTTGTAGGGAAAATTTTACTGGCATTACATTCCTGTGCTCGGTTGCAATATCTCAAATTCATATTTATTCATACGTTCCTTTGCAATCCTGTTGAATTGCAGTTGAAATAAAACAAATTATCTGATGAAAAAGTAAAAACCATAGCAATATATAAGCAAATTCCATGAGTGCTCTCACAACCTTTGCTCAAATAAGAGACTAGTTTGAAATCTTTTGTAAAATGTTTTGGTGTAATTAAATTTTAATTTGCTTTTGTGATGTTTGGAGAAAAAGTAGAAAATTGCATTAAGGAGTTCAAGTTCTGTATAACAAGACTGTAAACAATACATTTTCTTTATAATAATACTTTAGTTTCATAAATTGCAGTCTAAATTCTTAAATTTCAGTAGTGTACCAGCCATTAGCAAGAAGACAACATTTAGAGACATATCCTGGATGCTCCTTTTGTCTCCCTTAGTGGAAAAAAAAAAGATGGGAAAATGCTCTATCAAGACAGAAGTTTTCTGTTACATAAATATGAAATTATAGGATTGCTATTGTAGTATATGGAAACTGTGTAGCAGCCCTTGCTGGTTTTACTTTTATGAATATTGCCATCTTTATTAGCAGTGAGGGATTTTCATTCCTTCTCATTATATTAACAAAAAAATGGAAAAGTGAGATTTGGGATAGCAAAGGATTTCTTTCTTTTTTATCTTTATTGCATTTTCAAAGGGAACGCTTTTAAAAGCAAAAAAAGACAATTAGATCCCAAACTACATGGAAGTCATGATGACTAGCTCCATTTGTACCTGAGACATAACCATAGTTTTGTTAACAGATTTGCTAAATGTTATTTACTATATTTCATAAATGGAAAAAAACACAGCAAAACCAAACCCATAAAAGACCTGTTATTCTATAAGCTCTTTCACGCGCCAGGACAAGGCAATCTTCTATTTCAGGATCCAAAGCTGTAATGTATTTTTAGGTAAATTCTGTTAAGAAACAATATAAATTATAAGTTTAATGTAATAGTTCCTGTTATTAAACTTGTCCTTCTTTCTATGCAGTGAACATTTAATATATAAATTGGAAATTGATAGGTCTTCAGATCTCATTTGTTAATGTATGTGTTTTTAAAGTATTCTGCAACTGAACTTGTAATTCTGGCTTCCCTGATTCTCATTCTGGTTTAACACTTAATATTTACAGTTTATAATTGTGCCTAAGTTATTAGCGTTCAGTCTATGTTTTATTATTTGCTGTTGTGATATTATATAGAAAATGCATTTAAAGTGCCATAGCAAAAAGACTCCTTTATTTGAAATTTCACTTCTAGTTACTTTGTTCTTGCACATAACTAGCTTTTGAGTATGACACAGATGTAGTTTTCACACATACTGAAATGAGATCTGATATTCAAACATGTCTGAGAACATAAAGAGCTTCCCTTGCCCAGCCCTAACAAGGTTTGTTGGTTCTAACTTGCAGAACCAGTTATGGGATTCATTTAAATATGGAAGAAAAAGGACTGCTGAAGTGATGCAAAACCAAACAGCATGTTCCACTTAGAAACTTTTTTTTCTTTATGCCATATATTCTATGGCTTCCCATACCCCAGCATCTATCCAGTCACCTACACCTTGAAAGAGTCTCTTCTTTCTATTACTGTTGGAAAAGCCCATGATGTACTAGCATAGTTCAATTGTGGTGAGAAAACCATAAGGAAATCCATCTCTGCCAATCCCTAATGCTGTTACTTACTGTTTTCTGGAGGAAATTAGTATTTTAGCTATCGATCAGAAACACCTGTTGAAGGAAAAACAAGGAAATTTCATGTGGTCAACAGAAAGAATGCATAAATGTAATATGTTATAAAGCAGCAGTTGTAAGAAAACAAAAAACGTTTTTTTGTTTCAAAGGTATATGTATAAATTGATGCAAATATTCTTATATTTGAAACATATTTTGGTCCATCTTTGATTTGTTCATGCTAGAAATAATGCCATTGCACCAAATGCGAGCAAAGTAGAGGATTTTCTTTAGGAAAAATGCAATTTTCTTAGTACTATAAATTATCTTTGCTATTATTAGCTAAAGATGCCTCATTTATTAGCCTTTATTCCTGTAATCAATATAAGTAAGAGAGGACATCTGCCCCTGAGAAAAGTGAGCCCTGCAACATTTGTGAAGATTAAGTGGTCTTTCCAAAATCTATACAGTTTGTATTGGAAAAGTATTTGATACATGGTTTATTCTCATATCAAAGTTACACCCAGTGTGAATATCTGAAACTCATATACATAATCCTGACATTTGTATGGACATAAATTATCTCAGTTTTCAACATAGCTTTGAATAACAATCTAGAATATTTTACCCACAAGAAAAGCAATAAGCAAAACTAGGATTATGTAAAAATTTGGATCTTTTAATTCCCATAAACATTGCAAAACATTAGCAAAACGTATTAATATTTCATTACTGCTGAGGAAAAGGAAGTAAAAAAATCCTCAGTTCTATATGGCATTATATCCAGGTAGTCTGATTCTTGTATGAAATCCTATTCATTTAATGATGTTGTCTTACAGATCTACTTGCAGAAGCACAGTTTTCACAGGGAAAAATAATACATTTCTATACTGAAAATAAAAAACTACTTCTACAATGTTATACAAATTTAGGATTGAGATAGTGAAATGCAAGCCAAAGCCACCTCTATACTACAGCGAGATGTTGCCTCTTTGTAGTTAAAACCACTCATGGGTATGAAAATCCATGAACACAGGCAAATTAGGAATAATGCCAGATAGGATTAAACTATTTAAAATATTAGATGTAAAGAACTGAGTTACAAAATTGTTCACAAAATGCTATCACCTGAAATGGGAAAGCAGTTTATTTGAGTTTATGTAATGTAAATATAATTTAAATATTCGCTGTGATGTGGACTATCTGCATGTAAAATTTAATACAGTAAAAGAATGACTGAAGCACAAATTCTGGAAGATTTCTCTATAAAAATGCAATAAAAGCCAAGTTTATAAATTTCTTTTTACATAGCTTCAAGGAGAAATTAATTTTATCAATGGTGAAGTTCTTCAAGCAAGGAAAGTTGGTTTTCTTTCCAAGAAGAAAGTAAAATGAAGTCATATGTAATATTTAGGAATACTTATGTACCCACAAATACAAAAATATAATACTTCTCATTTATTTCTTTATAACATTCAGGTTCAATACTCAAGATTTAATATCTGAAGATTTGAGGTGCAATATACATTGCTGTAATATACCTCTGTGTGTCTTTAATTATCTCCATACTGTCAGTACAAACCATAATTTCAAAAATTAGGAGTTCTTTACTTCTGTATGCCTCAGTTCTTGAAATGTATTTTCAAATGTTTTTAACATTGACAGCCCCTTGCTCACATGAACTGCAACTGGAAACTGCCCCCAAAGCAGATTCTTTTTACAATCCAGAGTGAAAGAGCAATGACTTCAAAGTGAGTGGGGAAGAGAGAAGTTCAGTGGAAGATGCTTTGAGACAAATATTCATTTTACACATGTATTTTTTTCAAAACAGTTTGTAAGCAGAATATGAAACCCATTGGTGTATAAACCCCTAAAAATTATATGCTGGAATAATTATATTGTCACTTTATCCCCTGCCTCTTTATGAGCAATGCCACTCTCCATAACTCAAAATTATAAAAGGGTCTCTTCCTAACAGGAAATCAGATGAACAACTCAGTTTTATGAATACCTGGAATACAGAGATTATTTTTAAAACAATGCTGCATTTTGCTGAGTTTTTAACTTACAGTGGTTATTTTGATGACCTTTAAAAGTTTCATGTAAGTAATTGAAACTCAGCCTTTATCAACATTTGAGGAATGTGCTGTATGGACTCTATAAATTCCACCAGTGCCCTTAAATTCCACAGACAGAGTGAGTTTCCAGAGTGCTATGCTGTTATCTAGCAGCAAGCTCGTATCAGACAATAACAATTTGGAAAATCTTTCCTGAATCTAACTAACTTGAGCATTTCTGTCAGCACAGAAGCAGTTTATCTGAAAAATCTCAGTGTAATGTGTCTTAATTAGGAGATACCTTTTTTCCCCCCCAGGTTTACACAGTTCTGACATAAGGCTGAAATGAATTTTCCAGCTTGGAGCAAACTTCATTGCTAACTAAATCAAACCTTCCCCAAAACAGAACAGACAGCAGAAACACCAATAACACATCCGTAACTATCTCACGAAAAGCTGTCATAGATATAACAATGACACTTACATTCATATGCGTATTTAAAAGACTTATTTTCAGAGTATAAGGGTTTTTTTTTTGCAGTGAAATAAATGAGGTCTCTCCAGGAAATTGTTATAATGCTGATATTCTTTAAGAAGTGAGAGATTTCTGCAGTATTTATACACTCATACATGATTAATGGTGTCAGTGCTGTCTTTTTTATTAGCATGCCTTTCCTGTGGTATTTATGACATTAGAGGATTAATAGTAATGGATGCAGTCAAATCTAGTGTAGAGAGGCAATATGCAGGCTTCTCCTTCATATTTTAACTAAACCATTCATTTTAGGAGAGATTCTTAGCCTAAGGACAGAGTTTGTAGAGATAAACACATACGAAGTGGCTAAGCATTGGTGCTCATCTGTGTTTTCTTCAGGCAAAAGCTTTTGCAAATGTAGGTGGTAGCTACTTGACCATATTTTGCCTGCTGTTGATGATGGTGGGGATAGAAATGACCCTGCTCCAGCACCAAGCACACTGCATTCCACATAGCTGATACACACAAAAAGAAAAATTTCTCCAGTAAATCCTTCAAAAATGTTATACTGTAGTTTGTTCATGCTGGTAAAGACTTGAGGGATGCTGGTAGAATTCTGTTTGTGTAAGTATTAGTTTTGGTGAATAAGTAGGTTATCACGGTTTCATCAAGCCAGTGAAGCTTTTGCTAGATAACTTCAATCCAAATGTTAAAAGACCTTTTAATGCCAAACAGTAGCAAACTGTTAACCAAGCAGTTTTCTGTCGCTAGACATTAGGTCATTGTTTAAGGTAGCTGGTCTGAAAATGTGCATTCTACATTTTTCACTGTAGTCAGGCAGTAGTTTTAAGGATAAATCTTATGCTGCAGACAAAAATCCATGCTTGGGTTGGGCGTAAGAATTGTATTTGTAATGGGAATGTATGAGAGTGTAAATGTTCTGTGAAATATACATTTTGAGTAACTGAAACATCGAATCAAAGACTTGTTGTGAATTGTGTGAAATAATGTCTACAAATACTCCTGAATGTAAGTTTTAAGGAGAAAGTACATGTCCCAGATGACTTCTGGATGATACTAGCTATTTCATAACATGCTGCAGCTCAAAGCAATGCCTGCAATGTGTCTCTGGGACAATATGTAACAAATTCCCTTAATTTGGTCCAGATACTCGGATAAAGAAAGAATATTTTTCTAATTATCAGGAAATGTGCTATTTTAAAATGAAGACAGTTCCTAACTGTGCATTAACAGTCTCATTTTTGCATAATGTTCCAGCCCCTGCTGCAGACAATGATCAGTATGAAGGGATATGCAACTGTGCTACGCTTTGCCCTCATGCCAAACACATTCTAATTTGAGTGGCCACTCCATATGAAGCAAAGGAACCTTTTTAAGATGGTGAATCAGACAAATCGATTATGGGTTAATATGTTGTACTCTCTCCTCCTAAACTAGCAACAGTATTCCAGAAGAATGAGTACATAGAAATTGCCAGTAGTAATATCTAGAAGGTCATCATCTGCATTTTAGACACTGTCCCAGGCTGCCCAAGGAGATGGTGGAGTCCTTGTCCCGGGAGATATAACAAAAGCCGTGTAGCTGAGGTGCTGAGGGACATGGCTTAGAGGTGGGCTTGGCAGTGCGAAGTTAGTGGTTGGACTTGATGATCTTAAAGGTCATTTCCAACCAAAATGATTCTATGATTCATTTATTCTACAAGTTAATCCAGTTCTCAGAGTCTGTATTCCAGAGAGAACATCCTCTGGGCCAGGCACCAGTCATTTTTGTCAAATAGCATTTGCAATGTCCAGTGTTTAAACACTGGGTATCTCATAAGAAAGAGAACCTTGCTTGTTCAGCACAGTTCTATGATTTGCGATTTTGTTTCATAAATATAGCAAAACCTCTTAATTTTGGTAAATAATTTGGAATGAGAAGGTTGGCATGGATATTTTCTTCATTTCCGTACTAGTTTTCACATTGTAGAGTTACTAATAATCCAGATTCCTTGTTAATCTTGGCCAAAATCTCTCAAGTTTCACATTTCCTGTCATTAGAACCAACTTTTTGCTGTGCTGAAATAAAAACATAAATCAGGTCATTCATAGTAAACGTGTTAAAGAGAATTTTGTTGATTTAAAAGCAAAGCCTATTGAAATCAAGACTCTTTTCCATAGATTGAGATCTATATTTGAGTATTTCACACCAGTCTGTGTGCCACTTATAATTTACATAAGTGAATTTTAGGGTAAAACACAGAAATAGGGACTCAGAACAAAACGTTCTGTTGAAAGAACATTTTGCTGTGTTCCATTACTAACAAAATGGTCTCTTACAAATGTAGTTTTTTGAAGAGATACTAAAGTTTTGGATGTGCAGATCATTTTCAGATTTCAAAATGGATCCATGCCTAGTAGACATACGTGTCAGAGGTACCTATTTCTGCATTTTTTCATTTTCAAGAGAGCTTCTCTAAATAAGGAAATTCAATATTTCCATTATAACTTTATACTACAAGGGCTTTTTCAGCACGTTTCATGTATGCTCTTTTATCCTAGAAAGCTTTATCAATATGACTATAATAGTGTAAAAATATTACTGACAGTAATTTTCTTTAAGTAGGAAATTATTAAGTAAAACTATGTTTTGGCATTTAGACTTTATTTTTGATCATGTTAGTTCTTTGAGAATTGAACATCTCGTTGCTCTATTTTTTTTATGTGATATTAGACTTGGCTGGTGCAGTTTAGAATGTGTTCAAAGGGTTACAGAGCCCTGGGCATGGCAGGAAGGGACTCTGAAGCTCAGGTATCTTTTTTCATCAGTCCTCACGATCAGAGGGAAGGAGTTTGAAAGAGCCGGTCAAATTTGATGAATTGTTAAGTGGTTACAGAACTGATGTCACAGCCAGAGGTTTGGCTACGTAGACCATGGGACTTGCTTTGAGAAGCCTGGTCTGCTGGGGGCTGATGGGGTGCATCTGTCAGAAAAGGCAAATAGCATCTTCAGTCATAGGCTTGCCAGGCTGGTAAAGAGGGCTTTAAACTAAAGTTGCTGGGAAAGGTGAACCTTAATCCATCTCACTACTACCAGTTTTCTGCTTGGGCAAGCAAAAAATGTCCAGAGCCTGGAGAAGGATCACAAGTCAGCAGAAGAGCACCTAAAGAACAGCATGAAGGAAATCCAGCTTCATCAAGGGCCCAACTGATATACCTCTGTGCCAATGCAAGTAGCGTGGGGAATAAACAGGTAGTTAGAAATACATGGATACCTGATCTTTTTGGCAACCTGAAGACATAGTGGCATGGCTGTAGTGTTGAAATGGAAGGATATAGGCTCTTCAGGAAGGCCAGGCAGGGGAGACAATGAGGAGATATTGTATTGTCCTCTATGTCAGTGGAGTGCATGGGCTCCATCTAGGCATGGAGGAGAAACTGACCAAGAGTTTATGGGCCAGAATTAGGGAGGACAGGGATAGATGACATTATAGTGGTGATCTGCTACAGACCGCCTAACCAGGAAGACTGTGTGGGTAAGGTGCTCTATAGACAGGTAGAAGCAGTCTCATGTGCACAGGGTCCTGGTCCTCATGGAGGATATCAACCACCCCGATATCTGTTAGTGGGACAACAGGACATAAGCAATCCAGTAAGTTACCGTTGATGGTAACGTCCTTCTCCAAGTGATACCAAGGAGAGATGCTGTGCTAGACCTTGTTCTCACCAAGAAGGAGATACATCTCATATGGTATGCATCTATAAGATAGGTAGATCAAAGACAACTTTGCTGAATTTGCAAGACTCTACCCTGAATCTAGATTTATACTAGAAAGGCAGGCCGACATCTGTAGGGAGGTTATGCTGTAAAGTCACACCACAGACATGAAAAGGTGAATTTTATGGAAAGCAGTATTTCCTTTGCATCTACAAAAGCAAAGAGCATGTATGTGTATATATATATATATATATCCATAGATGTTAGATCTTGATTCTTAAATTATCAATGAGGCAGAACTAGGTACAATACACTGGCTGTATTCTGGAATATTTATTCATTATTTTAATCTTTTTTTAATTCAGACCTTGTCTAAGAACCCTGGAATAGGCTGCCTTGAGGAGGTGGTGGAGTCACCATCCCTGGAGATATTTAAAAGATGCATACAGGAGGCGCTAAGTGCCACGGTTTAGTGGTGGGCTTGGCAATGTGAGGTTAGTTGTTGGGTGTGGTGATTTTAAAGGTCTTTTCCAATTGAAATTAAGAAATTATTAGGAGGAATTTCTTTCCTGAAAGGGTTGTCAGGCATTGGAATGGACTGCCCAGGGAGGTGCTGGAGCCACCATCCTTGGAGGTGTTTAAGAGACAGGTGGATGTTGCATTTAGTGAAATGGTCTAGCGGTTGATAGGGCTGGGACAGAGGTTGGACTCGACAAGCTTAAAGGTCTCCTCCAGCTGAAACGATTTATGATTCTATGAAATGATTCAATAATTCTGTAAGATCAATATGGCTATGAATCTGCAAGTCAAGTAGAAATGGGTATTTCAGCTATGAGAGTGCAGATAAGGTATTGTTTAATAGGGACTTGTTAAATGTCTAAAATTTGTTACTGCAGTAAAGATTAAATTAGTTATGCTCTGTAGTTAAACTCTGTAGTTTAAACTTTTTTTTATAGAGAACTTATCATTTAGCTCTATAGCATTTTTTTTTCCATAGAGGAGGACTGTATTATTTCAATTCAATTAATCTTTACATTCTATTTGCTGTTTTACTGGGATAAACAAAGCATCCCAAGTATTTTAACAGGCAAATAATTAATTCACAAAAAATTCTCATGAAAGTCTTTATCTTCAAGTTACAAAAGACTCCACTTTTTAATGATTTAAAAGTGCATATTGAAGCAGCACATACTTAGAGAATCATTCTGATAGTATTTTTGTTGTATTGATTTGGGAAGATCTCGTTCTTTACCAGCACATTCTTATGTCTTGGAGCTTTGTTACTAGAGTTATAAATATTGAATTATAATTCCAGGATATAACGTGTAGCTCTCAATGCCTGACTAACAAATACAGACTTCTTTATTATTAAAATGATCCCAATATGGAAGAGTTCAGTTTTAAATCTAGAGGATCCAATTGTGTTAGGGTTTATAAAATGTGAATAAGGCTACAAGCACAACTAAATAGCATCTTCCCAATAAAGGTTTATTGCCTTGCAAGATTTATGTCTCTCAAAGACATGAAAATTTGGGAGGGTTCTTAATTAATTTTTTTTTTTTCAATTCAGAAGGGAACTGAATTACTGTCAGTACTGGAATTCATTATATATTAAGACTGGATTAGCTGCATTGTCTGTTTAAGCAGAGATAGATACTAGAGCTCATTAAGATGGAGTTCTTCTGCATTACTCCTGGTACACTACCTCTGAGCCATTACTTTAGAGCAGTATCTCCACCTTTAGCTCTTGGCAGAAGAAATCCAAATAAAGAGCATTCCCTACAAAACACTCCGAAATCAGGAGTTTCAGAATCAGGCAGTGTTACCAAGATAAGTCCTCCCAGAGAAACACTGCTAGCTCATTGTTTTAAATTAAGGAATCCATGAAGTGCCTTTGTAGATTACTTCTGCAGTAATGTCTGAGTAGAAGAGCGATGATTTCTCAAAGGTGATATCTACAGTGATGTGTCACACACATTCAAATCTTAATTTTGAGCTATTGTCAATTCTGAAGCAAAGCTCATATTATCTTGGTTGCACAGTCAGGCCTGCGATGTGGCAGTTTCTAATACATTTCAATTTATCCTTGTATTGACAGAATACAGATATGGCTGATTGCTTTGGGAGATACATACACATACGGCAAATTAAATGACCTATTAGAACAATAGATATATTTTTCATGCCTGAAGAACACGGGATATTCTCAGTGAACTTAGAAATAGAAGAAATGGAGCTCTTACTTATTATTCTCGATGCACTTCAATTCTGCATGAATTTGTGATGATTTGTGAATGTACACCATTGATATACATATACCTTCTTTGGCTCAGCTTCTTGACAAGTTGCCAGAGCTTTGTGTCTCTGTTTTTGAGAAGTTTTGTAAAGCACTGGGCTGGCAGCCATGGGAAAACTGGCAAGAATTTGAAATCAGAATTTGAAATATTCATCCATTGTAGTGACAATAATTTTAATGTCTCTGGAAATCATTTGTGCATGCACATATAAGGGTCGTTAGGAACCTTTTGGACAATAACACATATTGCAATATTGAATACAGTGCCTTATATATATGTACTATGAAATGTTACAAATTCTATTGGATATAGAGCCAAAACTTCAGCTGATATGCTGATGTATCCCAGCTACCATGTGATTCTTCTTTTTTCTCTAGACTTAATAAATCAGGGTAACAGAACAAGTAACAAGTTTCCCATTAAGGTCTCACTTTAAGACTCTAAAATTGAACAAGACGTTTAAGATCATTCAGGTCAAATTTTGTGTCTAAATCGGTCTTCCCTCTTGAAAGATGACACTTGTTTTGGGAGACCTAACCTAACTTAATATAACCTGATGACAAAAAATAAAATTGAAATCTCCTTTAGGTGGGATAATGAGTCGAAAATCGTGTATCAGGGGTCTTCTGTGATGTATGAACTTTGTTCTACCCTAAATCATAAATCTGTCAGACCAATATAAGACACGTTGTCAAACAAGATTCTCTTCCATTTTCACTTAGATTTATTAGCTCCTTATGGCCATTTGGGTTTTTGCACAAACTAAGGAAAAATACTCTTAGACCACAGAGGAAAAATGCTATCTGTGTCTGGTTATATGTGATCAATTTCTCCTAGGAAATACCTGCAGCAGAGTTGTTGGTGCTAAGCTGAAAGACTATTTATTCTTTAAACAGCGTGTTGCTCCTGTGGGCAGCAGTTGGCTAAACAGGCACATTTCTTCTTTACTTCTGCATTCTTAAAGGTTATTCTTTGTGTTAAATGTTACATGAGTTCTTTTGATTCAGAGCTAAAAAGCGTGTGGAAGGATGATCTATTAGCATCCTGCTTTCTTCGTGCCACAGTCATGTAGTTCCATAACATGGGATATCTGCTGAATGTCTTAGTGCAGAGGTGTGCTGACATGAATTATTAGACATTTTGGAGGAATCTCATTGCACTGCAAGAAACTATTGACCTCACAGATGACTTAAACTGAAATTTACACCTTACAGGTCATCTTAATAGATTGGTCACATTCTGAATCCTTTAACAGCTACCTTAGATGCAGTTGCTTAATAATGGAACTATCTCTTGTATCAGGAGACATCCAATTTCAATGTGCTGTTTTATGAAAGCCATAGCTGGTTCTTGTATTTACATGTAGATGTCAATGTCTGATCTGTTGCTTACATTTTAATATTCTAGATGTGAGAATCAGAAGAGAGTAGAATAAGTTATTAAATAAATGAACTTAGTAATAACCAATTGAAAAATATTTCTTTATTAGATTATTGAACTTATTCACTTAATTAATTGAAAATATCTAACATGCCAATAGCAATACCTCTGTGCTATTAGCCTGAGAGTAGTTAAATTTAAAACATAATAACCCCTAGCTGACTAATATTAATTTGGCGAATTTATGTGCTACTAAGAAAACTGTTTATGTTTTCAAGGAAGCCAAGCATCTGCACACAGTTTCTGTCATGCAGCAGAATGTTATTCAGTGTCTGAGAATACAGAGGGCAAAAAAAGCCTTTGCTCTTTCTCCTTCCAGACAGACAGAAGCTTGTTTACATTCACCAAATATCCATATATGTGTCTCTGTCTCATGAATGTTCAGTTGCTTCAAGTGTAAAACTTTTTTTATTCCTTTCAACAAACATTCTGCACATGCAACTCCTACGTGTGTGCACTAAATAAAGGAGGAAGGCAGTCCTGACAGACAGTCTATGTATTCAGTTTTGAGCTCCCAGTGGGAAACCAAGGCAAAGGACACAATTCTTATACAAATGGGCAAAGGTATCTACATTCCACGGTGCCAAGCAACCATCAAATCCAGAAGAAATTCCTAGTCCTCATCCTTGCCCTACTTCAGGCATCTGGGAATCATTGAAGTCTTGCAAATAACTGCAAATATTAGCCCTCTGGGTTACTGATCACATCTCACTACAGTATACATTTCATCTACTCATCCTAATTTTCTTGCCCCTTTTACCCCATATTGTGAGACAGGATATTAAATAAGTTTTTCATATTTCTTTGACAGAGCGTAGCAACATTTTTCCAGGCAAAACATGTCACAATTTTCTCCATGGTATATTATTGTTATTTCTCTAGAGCCGCAACAATTGGCATACCACGAATGTCAATGGTGCTTAAAAGCCTGTCTTTATGGGGAAAGAGACTATAAAAAAGGTATGGAGACTTTTGTAAGAAGAAACCTCCACCTTTTCTAAAATGGTTGTTCAGTAAAGAAATTATATAAAAAAGTCATTACAGTGTAGGATAAAAGTCTCTTCCCGCAACCTTGGAAGAAGCTCCTTTTCCTTATGTTCTTATCATCTGTGATTAATATATCCACCTCTAATATTTGCCAGTAAACCCTCATACTACATCACTGTGCAGTATCTCTTTGCTTCTTCTGTTTTGTATTATGCTGCATACCATTACAAAAAGGTAACTAAAAGTGACATTTGAGATAGATAAGCAGGATTTTTAATATTTACCTTGGCAGATATGGATTCAAATATGGATTTAGTGACAATAGCAAGAGTCAAACATTACCAATTTATTCTAAGGCATGTAGGCCAAAAATAATCAGCCAAGAATTTAAGGAGTGCTAAATAGAGGTGTACAGCAGAACCCATAGCATATCTAAACACATAGTATTTAATTTTCAATAATTACAAAAGGCAAAAACATGGAAACAAGATCCCAATAAGCTAAAGCTAATATGAAAAGATACTGAGCAGAAAATGCTTATTTTTTAATCTAAGGAAGTCACTAAGCCAAGTTCTGCCTGCCGTGCCATGACATTGGCATAGTTGTTTAAGTTGCTTAGTGTAGAATTTAAACTCCTATATTTGTACCACCTGAAAATACAGAAGCAAAACAAAGAGGTGTAAGGTGTACAAAGGAGGCAGATGCACTGAAGAATATACCACAAACAGAATGAAAAGCTGCCTATTTCACTGAAAGCTCCAGTTATTAAGAATAGAGTTATTTTTTTCAGCAGAACGGTTTGAGCATTGACCATTTATTTTTCATTTTTCAGCTACACGTGAAAACTTTCCAGCATATTTGTATCTTTTTCAAATGAACTAATAAACTCCCGATACAACTCTTGATACTGCTTATCAACTTGTCACGCATGGCAGTGTTTGTTAACTTCAAACAAGAAAATGTTTATCTTTTTGCTACACTCAAAGCCAGCAACAGAACTGAAAGTTCCTGTAAGAAGCTGCCAAGTGGTGTGCAGCCTAAAGAGACTTTGGTTAGCTGTGTTTTCATTCCTGTGCTTTTTCTCAGCACATTTTCTATATTCCTAATGCTAAAGATTGCTAATAATTATCTACAGAACAAAAATGTTCCAAAATAAGGCAGAGCACCTTAAAATGATTTGTTCTTTCCAGCCTTTTAACACCCAAGTGTTAAACATATAGATCAGGAACTGGGAGATGTAGAATCACAGAACAGAAAGAAAGAGCCTATCTCCAGGCATTACTGCTGTAACTTTGTCATATTCCAATGGGGTAGTTTAAAAGTATTTCATAGGTAGAATGGGAAAATACATTTTTCTCTTCCCTGCAATATAAATAAAAGGTGAGAATGTGTCATAGAATGGTAGGGTTAGAAGGGACCTTTAGAGTTCATCTAGTCAAACCCCCCTGCAGAAGCAGGTTCATCTAGATCAGGCTGCATAGGAACATATCCTTCCAATATGTATTATATATAACATTAATACCATCCAATACTATGCATCATTAGAAATGGGAACTTTTTTGTGCAATAGGATAAACTTGCTCCTGCAGGTATTGTCATATAGTCCACAGAATTTGGTGTTCAAGTATAGTGCTTCGCTCACATTAATTCCAAGTGAAATCAGTTAAAACTATGTAGCTAAACAAGTTTGTCTGTTTTGCAGGACCAGGGTTGTAGGCTGCTTTTCAGTCCATCACTAACCGTGATAAAGGAAATCTTCTTAGGGAGTAAGGTGAGATGAAACTCACCCTGCAGCAGTTCACCATTTCTTGCAGGTGAAGTCTGAGAAAAAGTTAACAGAAGCAAACACATGAAATAGCCATAATAAAGGTCATGTGTGATCTGCTTGCTGACCAGCCTGAGCTAGTGTGGGCAGCACAAAACCAGAGCCCCAGCATCACCCCACAGGCAGAGGACTGGCGCTATCAGCCTCCCACCATGCTCACAGCTCCTGCCAGAAGGCACTTCCCCCAGGTCTGGCCATGCACTGCAGTCTCCTTCTGCCACGTGCACCAATGTGTCATACAACCCCCTGCAAAGGCATGCTGTGATTGTACAACCTGCCATGCTGGATGTGTGTCTCTGCTGCAGGACATGATGCATGGAGTGTCCTGCTCTATGAGAAAATCAAGAGGCTTTTATTGACTAATTGGTGTAATTTTTCCACTCTCACTCATCATACTGGGGTATTAGCAAGAGGCACCTTATCAGGGAACTGCAGCTGTGGCTCAGTGTTTTCTGTCAGGAGTGTCTTTGAGAAGGAGTTACCTCTGGTTTTGGGGGGAGGAGTTTGACTTCTTGGAACTTGCTGTTTATTAACTGGATAATCTGCAAAGGAGAAGATAGGAGTGGAGCTGGTACAGAAAGATACTGTGTTTAAAGCCAGAGCTGACTTGCCCATGCCTACTATTTCAGATTAAAATGCATTCTGAAATTAGCTGGTAGCTGTACTGCTCCTTCTGATAGGTGATGGGCATGTAGTACCTTACCTTGCTTAGGTTCTAATAAAGGCATTTTGCACCTTCCTTTGGCTGGCTAGAGGGCAAAGCAGGGCTCAGACCTTAAATCCAGAACCTCCTGAATTTGCAACATTCAGCACTTGATGTTCAGTCTGGAACCAAAACTCCGCAGTATTCGTTTCAGATACATTCTAAGAAGGGATTTATTTTCCATTTTGATTTTAGATATACCTAGAGTTTTAAAAAAACTATGGTACATAGTTTTTCTAACTGGTCCAAGTTAGAATAAATCCATAAGATAAGATTATTTTATATTAATTATCAAGATATTCAATCTAGATTGTTTGATTATGAGTCCAGATTCTATCACAGAGTCTATGTTTGCTTCAAACTACAATTTGAAAATTTCAGAACTCCAAAAAATGCCAAGCACAGATTCCCTGCCTTTATATATGAACATCTTAGTGCTTCCTGTGATAACCTGCAGCAATCTGGTTAGCTATTTATGCTGTTCTCACTATTGAGCTCTTGGAAAGCTTCTGATAGCACTCATAGCAAGGCACAGGTTTCTCTTTTAAGGTGAAGAAAAAAATTAAGTGGCTTTGTCTTAAGGAATGGCAACTCAGAAGTCAACAAAAAATCATTTTGGTTGAGAATTCGAGTCATTCATAGATTATTTATTGGGTCATGTCACCTGTCAAGTCTAAATACTGGATAAATCAGTCATCTCCAAATATTTCAGGTCCTATTTTAATTGTTTAAGTGTAAAATAGGTCATATTATCTTGATGAAAGCACTCTTATGAAATGTCTGCTTTCTTTTAATGATCTTTTTAAACTTATAACGATTCCTTGTGTTTCCACACTGTATATACACTGGTGAATCTTCTTCCAGCTATAATTAAGATTATGTCAGCACCGTAGTTCATAATTTACATTTGCACTTGTTTATAATACAACCATAAAGATCCATTTCAGTCAGAATCTTGGCACTGGAGGTTTAAAACAGGGAATAAAACTGTCTGTACGCATTTGAAATTTAAGGAAAATGAAAAGAAAACCATTTACACATATTCTGTCATCAGTGGCAATAAATTAACAACATCTGAAACAGTTTAGTAGAACTGAGAATTGTAGCAGTGGCCATTTATTGATGGAGTTTGGTTTTGTATGCACTTCTACTCCCACAACTAATCATTTAAGGAAAAGATTCATTTGCAAATACAAATGAACAAATACCGGTGTACTTCCTTTACCCTTACTTCTGGCCACATTCTGGTCCCCTGTTCAGAAAACTAGTTAGGTCTTTATTCTTTAGACTTATTTACAGCATCTGAGTAGTGATTTATCTCCTGCAGTTGACTTGGTACTCTGTTTACTGTAGCGCTTCCCTCTCCCACATCTTTCTCTGACACAGTGCAAAAACAGATGTCTTATCTGGGTGTCTTCATTCTGACTCAGGTACAGTACTGCTTCCTGGAGTTCAAAACTTGAGATAATAATGAGCTTATTCAACACACAAATGAGATTGGTTTAGCTTATTCTGTGCATTTAATGACTGAATGTCTTATCTGCTATTTTGGTTTAGCCATTGGGAGACTGTTAGTAAACACAAAAACTCTACATATAATAAAACCCTAAAATGTTGTTAAATGCTCTTCCATTTTGTAAAAGAACAAAAGTATTCTGGCCCATATCTTGGTCCATAAAAAACATTTAATATTAACATTTTTTCCATGGCCTACTTTTAGAACAGTCTCATGAATTTTATTCGTTCATGTTAAGGACTCTTGGTCCTATAACTAAAAAAAATCAAAATAGTAATAAAAAAGAAGTTAATAGAAATACTTCCTTGCTCATATTTAAAAAACAAGCAAGTGGCAAAGTTATCTTTTACAAAATATTTAATATTGATACCTACACATATCTTACAGACAAAGTGCAGTTAGCTTCAGTGGACAGCTCTACAGATGAGTTCTGCAGTCTGTCCTCTGGGGCTGTGTCAGATCCAGACATTTTTGTGACATACTGTTTCAAATCAAAATAATTTCAGTACTTCAAATAAACACTTTGAAGCAAGTATTTGACTTCAAAGAACTAAGTACACATCTCAAAGCATGTGCCTGGCTCTCATTTTCTGATGCTTATTATTCAGTGATAAAGATTTGTAAAAAATGCCAATTGTATGTCAAGAGATTCCCATTAGATGTAAAAGGGACTGGAATATGGTGTTACAGATTTTCATCCTTTTCCTTGAATGTAATATCTGGATTGCTAGATCTAAGTAAATATTTTTCTTGATAGCAATGTCATATGATAAATATATTTTTACATATTTACAGAGCATGTTCAGGGGGAATCTGAGTTTTGCCACAGTCTGCATATATAACTGGGGATGTATGTAATAATCAATCAGCTGTTGAGATCTGCAAGTTACACATGCAAGAAATTTTATGAAAGATTGCATATGTTAGGTAAAAAAAGAGAATTCTGTGATAGATTTGAAAGATTACATGTAAGATGAGATTGTAACATAGGACAAATAGAAAATCAGATCAATCTTAAAGCTCAAATCTATCACAGAATTCTTTACATAGTATTGTGACTGGTATAGTCCCCAAAAGACTTTTTAAAAGTAATTAAAGTTTCAGTCTGTTCATATTAACAAAGTCTCCTGTATAAAGGTGATTTAATTTATAGCTCAGGAGGTATCCCCTTCACTGATCCCTAACATTACAGAACTCCATAGAATATCTGTGGTCTCACACGTTTGGGTTTTTTAAATCATTTTCAGTTAGATGCAGAGTCTTTAGCCAGGAGTGTTACTTGGAAATAAAACATTTGCTAAACATCCTCACAGACGGCAACAAGCTTTACTAATAACATTAAGAATTCAATTAATCTAACAACTTGTTAAGTAACTAACTTTTATCATGTTAAAGGCCATATAAGCCTTGAGCCAGTCTCTGTTAAAACACCTTTCATTAAAGTCAGAAGGTGCTTAGGAATGATCTCGCAGTCAGGAACCCAAATAGAAACACTGAACTATCGATAGGAAAATTTGGAATGACTATAATGACTAGTTTTTTTCTACTGTTTTCTGTCTGCACATACATTTAAAATGCTATTGCGTGTTGAAATATTCTCTGCTGAAATCCACATGCCAGCGTGTTTTGACCTGTGGATATAATATTGTGCAATGTGGCACATTTTCTCTTTCTAGAAAGTAATTTCATTGTTATTGTGGTATTTTATCTGGGCATCAAAAGTTCTGAGTTCCAGTCATAACAGCAAGCTTGGTTTGTGACCTATAGGACATGACTTAACCTGCAAGATTTTCCTGCCTCAAAAATGAGAGACACTCCCTTAGCAGCATGAAGAGCATTTCCTTGGGGATTAAAGGGTTTTTTGGGGGGTGAGGAGAAGCAGCTAATGTCTTTCCTATGTCACTAAATTCTTTGAAGGCTATTTAAAGATACCAAACACTATCAGAGGGACGATGTTACACGGTATATCTATTATATCTGTTTAGTCAGTGAAGAGCACGTTTAACACAAATGCATTACAGTACTGTCCTACACAGCTAATGAAATAAATATTACTATCACTGCATGTGTCAAACTGATGATTTATTGCACTGCACTTCCCAGGCAAAACCAAACCATTTTCATGTTTTTCTCTTCATCTGCAGACTTCGGGAGAACCTGCCATGTAGCAGGAGAAAACCGTGCCAGAGATATTAAGTGTGGGCACTCCCGTCTTGGAGATCTCACAGTCATCTGGAGGGATAGAGAGAGGAACCACACAGCATGACTGCATTCCCAGTGGATTATGCTATGCCTTCCTTCTCAAAATCCCCAGCAAGAGAGAGGTATGTTCACACATATACCTTTCAAATTGAATGAGCATAGACTACATAAGAACCCACAATATCTTTTCTAACTTTAATCATAAATTTATTTGGGGGCTGTATGGAAATGTTTGAATATTTTTGTGCATTTCATTCAAATAACAGTACTGCACAGATCTATTCATTTGCTAAATGGCAAATGTATGTCCTTAAAAGTTAAGGTTCATATTCTAAGTGAGGTTCACTATAGCAGTCAAATCACCTTGCAAAACCTATGTCATGCTTTCAGAGACATACACACTAAATTCTTATGTTAAAAACAAGTTAATCATACCGAAAGAGTGAAGCTCTCAAAGTATATTCCTCTTCATAATACCATGCAGTTATCAGCATGCCCCTTGGATTTATGACTTATGACATTTGTTTACTAACAGGTGCTTGCATATCTTGCCACATATATTTTAGGCAACAGTAAACACAACTAAAAATATATATAACAGAAACAGAATAAAACCCAGTGGGTTTTTTTTTTAAAGTGTTATTAGGGAAAAGATGTACTTATAGGTTTTCAAGTAGTTCACACCAGGCCCAGCAACACAGAAGAATACTGCAAGAGCAATAAGGATTTTTAGGGGCATTATGATGGTGTAATGGAAACACATCTGCCCCCAAAAGTCCCTCATTTTCCCTGCGGTAAAGAGCCATGCAGAACTGGTGAATGCTGTGGAACGTCAAGAAATGAAACTATAAAGAAATTTTTTTTAAGTTAGAACAATTTCCCAACAATACTTCAGGGTTTCATAATTTCCAGGTAGTCCACTGCATATGAAAATTGTAGATTGCTCTTTTGCTTTGGATTCATAAGATGGTTCTGTCCACTCAACAAAGTGAATTCTGAAGCAGCTAGCTTAGAAATTCTATTAGCATTGGGAAACTAAAAACCTTAAGTGGAAAGCACAGACAATCAAGGACAATTTTTGTTCTTTCAGCTCCCAGAAAGAAAAAAAAATAAAACAGAATAAGCATCACTAGCAGTTGATCTGTGTTTCTCATTCTCAAGGATTTACTTCAGTGACAGAGCAAATGTTAATATATAGAAGGAAAAAAAAATACAACAAAATCACATAACATCTATCATTTTAAAGGATTTCAAGTTATTTTCCAACCAACCATGTGTGCACTTTTGCATACACACAGAAAGGCCACTCGGCATGAAAATGCAAAGAGGAATCCCAATTTAATAAAGCCTGAATACTGCACATTGATAAATCTCCTTAGTAAAACAGGTAGCGCATCTGAGCTTTGAGTAATGCCCACTCAATCAACGTGCCTAAGGAAAAGTTACTCTTTTACAATAATCCACACTAAACAGCAGCTAGCAGGCATATTCTTCAATGATTCTTGTAACATATAAAATCTAATCAATTGTTGAAAAGAGCAATGCTCAGTTCCTCATATATTGTTTAATTTGGTGTTCTGTGTAATACATTTGCTCTTTTTTTGCTCGTGTTACAATATAAAAAGTGAACCCAGTTCTTTCCTCGGGTTCTAGAAATTTTACTGTGATCTCACTTGTATTTTTTGTTGATGTAGATCCAGTGAATTCAGTGGAGATATGGCTGACTTAGATGAGCATCCAGGCACCTGCTGAAGGAGGTTTGTGCAGCTTATGTGATTTGAAATAGGCCTTTTATGACAAAATAAATCTTTTATACAAACGGCAGCAGCATCAAAGCAAAAATCTAGATTATGCTGACCTTAGTAGGCACTTTCAACAATAGCAATATATAACAAATAGGAATACCCCTTCAGTCAAATTACTGCATGCAGCTACTTTTACTGACCCTTGTGTACCAATCCTGAAATGATTTTTCTCAACCTTTCCTGAAACCATTTTTATGAGCCTTGTTGTAGATGACAGAATGCACTTTCCCTTTGTTTTCTTTTGTTTGAATTCTTATCCTGACCCAGAAAACAAAAGAAAAAAATCGGTGTCTAGCTACTATTTTCTATCAGTTCAGTTTGGGCTGACTGAATTACTAAAAATAGCAAAAATGAATCAATACTACATTACACCAGTGAATTGTAGCCTTCCCCATCAACAGCTAAATTGAATTAATACAGCACTATTAACTGAAAAGGTTGAAACAGTTTTGTTTTACAGTTATTAATGTGTATCAATGATGTAAGCATTCAGTGTGTTAGGAAGCTGGGTAGGATTGATGCATTATTTGTAAGATTTCTTTTGAGCTTGGCTTGGAGCACGTCAAACAGAAAAAAAATGTAACTTCAAACTCTGGAGCCTGTCTGTAGAGAATTGTGATTCCAATGAGGAAAACAAAATGTTGTTAATTGAAGAGCCTTGCATCCACCAGGGAGTCAGAAATCAGTGGTAACTTTCTGAAACAAACTGCTAACGTGTAGTCATATTTGTCTAGCTCACAAAGGAAGTTACTTCAGTAATAGATGTGGGTTTATTTCCATTCCTTTATTTATCTGTACATGTACAAATGTTCTGAAAAAAAATCCACAAGCTGAAAAATGCCTGTCTGGTCACATGGTCACCTACATAAACATTGCCCTTGCACTGAAACCTTGTAAACAGAAATTATTTGGGCATTTTGACAACAGACAAAAAAAATAAAAAGCTGATACTTTGTTTCTTTTTTCCACGTTGGTATCTTTACTAAATTCCCTACACATTTGCATTGCTTGACTGCGTACGTGTATGACACTGCAACAAGAGATTTGTGTATTTATTAACTGCTGGTGCACTGTGTACAGGGCAAATGGTGCCTTAAATTCATTCATTTTGCCAGAAGCTTCATAGTCTCAAGCTGCATGGTCTCAAGTGGAACTTGAAGTTCACGTAACATAACCACTTTTCTGCTGCCTCTTCCACCACAGGTGCAGCTTCCAGGTGATAGCAATATTTTCCCCTAATATTTAAAAGCTCTGAAAAAAAGATACTTTTTATTTTTTACTTCATAACCTGCTAAATGTGATTTTTAAGGTAAATTAAAAAGGATTTTTGAGTGATATTAGAAAAATATGTTCTGAAAACACTGCTCTGTGTTGGCATAGATTTTCTTTGTGGCATGAGGTCCAGGTTTTATGCAGGCAAGTAGTGCTGATGTGCAACATTATAACAGAGTGCAAAGAACAAGACACCACTTTAAAATGGTACCTCTAGTGTCTGTTTTCTTGCTTTGGAAAAACTCTGGATAGCTTCATAGGAGGGATGACTGGTTTTGTAGCCTTTACTAAGGCAAAATTTTCAGTTGTTCCAGGTCATGAGTTTCCAAATTCGGGGTCACTACCTCCTTCTCTTTTTTTCTATGGCTAGATCAGAGGGGAGTCACTAAACTTTTCTGTTGCAACATGAGGTCAGGAGATGTCAAAGGTTGAGGCCCTGCTTCAGAAAATGCAGGCCACAGACCAATCCCCAAACCATGCTACTGGATTCTGGTGGAGATCCGGATCTTTTCACTGCTTTCAATAAAATTTCAAAGGTAAACAGATTAGGCTGCTCGATAATCCTCTGCTGATTCAGTGTTTGTAAACTGTTTTTTTAAAAGGTTTGCTTAAAAATGCTGAGAAATCATCCTAAAACTGTAGATGTAGATGTATTTGAAATGGAAACATAGCTAGTAGGGCTCTCAATTGTGTAAGTTATAAGTGCAATAAATAATTGGAGTTGATCTTTCTAAATATTGTTTTGTCAATAATTAATGACAGTTTTTATCTCCAGGAAAATTAATTTTGATTCCAAACATACCATCTACTTTTTATCTTCTGTGGATTTCTTTTTTTTTTTTTTTTTTTCATTTCAAATAGCAAGACAGAGTGATCCCAGGTATTTAATTATTAATGCTGTGGATCCGCAGTGCACTTCAGGAGCCTCAGCTCTGAGGCCACCACCCTGTGCTGTACGCAAACCTTGTGAGAAAACCAGTGTGCAGGAAAGGGGTCAAATTTTATAACATGGATGGTTAAGGAGTCTACACTGTTTTGTGTAATCATCACTAGTTTGGGTAACACCTGTAAAACAAGCCATACATTTAATTTCTATGCGTGACATCTGTAGTAGCAGAAGACTGTCTAGTTTACTGCACACTAGAGACAAGCAGGAGCTCTTTCTGTGAGCTGGCTCATGGGAGAGGATGTGAATAAAAATACTGTATGAGGAAGGGCTAAAGAAGTATAACTGTTCTTTAACACTGCTCATTAATCATTTAAATAGTTTATTAATTCTACAGCCAGGTTATTGGTGCTAGGAGGAAGGCATGTGAATTTTATGTGTGTTCAATAGAGAGCCAAGTAGAACCCATAGGAAAAGAAAAAAAATAATATAAAAATAGCTGGTTAGCAAAGTGTGCTACATAAAGCACATCTTACTGAAAGCAGCTGTACAGAATTACATGTCTTAATTTAAGAACTTGAAGGTAATAGTCGTGAGAAGCAACTGTGGTCTTTCAGCAGAGCAGAGCTGATCTTTGGATGTGTGAGTTTGTCCCTCTTTGCCCTTAATGCAAGATCCTCACAGTGATCCACTTTCAGATCTCCGATTCCCTGCTCTTAGTGTTCTAGGAATACTGCTGAAGAGACTACTGGACAGATCTAGAATGTTTTCACAACCTAAGTACTGTAATTCAAAAACAATTTTTACAGTTAAATGTGTAGCTTCATGAAAATTTAAACTCATAAACGCTGCTTTTGAACAGCACTATTTCAAGCAGAATAGTAGCTAAATGGCATATTAACAGCATAATTCTGACCTAACCTCTTCCGCATCAGATTACAGCCTTAAACAAGGGAGGAATTCGTTGCACTGTTACTCGACTATGTCCCGTTTCACATATGTAGCTATTGTGTTGCTAGAAAATGTAAAATGCCAGAATTCCACCAAAAAAAGTCTTGATAATTCATCATGACAGCCATTTGCATGAATATACAGGTCCTGCGTTATAGGCAGGCCATGTATCACACACACACAACTTTGCTTTAAACAGGGTATCCCGGTGTAACTTCAGCTGAATTTCCAGGCCCTTTCTGAAATTCTCAAACTGATTCACTCTGAGTAGGTCATCACTTAAAATTAATCTGACTGCAATGATAATGTGACCACAATGTGAATGTCTAGATATTTATGTGTAACTTTAGCAGGTGATTAGCTGGCATAAAATGTCAAAACTATGACAGACACATTTACACCAACTGAGAGGGTGCTCCTGCACGCATTTTGTATGCATGTGCTCTATACACGAGCTGCTGTATAAATCACACTGTGTGAGTGTAATGGGTTTCATTCAGTCTTAAATATCTGTACAGTATATTCAGAACGACAAGAACGTTCAGTTTATGAACTAACATTCTCAACACCAGAATCCCATGAGGGAAACTACAACTACATAATTTTTAAGACAAAGAATATGTTTAGGTTCTTTAGGATATTGGTACCAAAATGTAAAGAGTAACATGAACTTCAACAGCTCTACTAAGCCCAGCTTTACAGTGCCTGACTCATGAAATTATATTCTAAAACTTCAATCCGTACAGAAGCCTGTGATCCTCGAATTGATTCACAAACACAGACTGTACACATGTAGACAAACACACACACGTAAAATACAGCTAGTTGGAGACACAGATTAAGACTGAACACTTTGTGAGTGAAAAAAAACAAGGAGTGGGATTGGCAATACAAACGTTACCAATGTTTAGATGATGTTTTCAAGGTTTAATCTGACTCTTATTTATAGGGATTTCACCCAGTTCACCTGTATCGACTGACCACTCTCTGAAACATAACTTTGTCTTTCACTGGCATTTAAGAGAAAAACACCACGAACAGTTAGACAACTTTTTTTTTTTAATGTTTAACTTTCAGAATGACAGTATTTTCTATCCCCTTTTTATTGCTGAAGAAAACATTAGAGTGTTATCGTTTATTTAAAGCAGCCTTTTACTGAGTGCAGCAGCAGTTTACTACTAAGCTTAACGTCCACTGTAAGAGCCATAATGTACTGGTTTCTTTTGCAGAACAAAGTGACCACCAAAAGCGGGACTTTGTGGGCCAGTTGGATAAAACATAAGCTCATCTCGCCCCCAAAACCCCGACTCTGGAACCACAACCTTCTGAGATTCAATTTGTAAGTAAAGTGTCTTTGTAAAATATGCCCAATCAACAGAGAGAATTATTGTTTATAAAGTGGGTAATTTTCAGGCTAATAGAAGAGAATATTGTAGCCAACTGACAATATACACTCCTTCACTTTCCAGACAGAGGGAATTGCTAACAGATACTGTTAGTTTTTATTCACATTTTATGATTTATTTATTAAGTAGGTAAGCAGCATCTTCTCTAAGTGTCTATAAAATGACATGGAACTCCCGGAGAATAAGTTATTTATTAGGCTCAGCACTGCAAATACCTATTAAGATCTCTTCGCAGAGCAAATAACAACTTGTTTATCTGTTCCACTGTATTTCAGACTAAAGTCGACACATTATAGAGAGATTGACACACTGTAGTGAGCTATCTGTCATTATTCTCAATTTGTTATTTGTACAGTAAACTAGAAAATATTTTAACTTTACTTGAAACAGGTCTCTTCCCACTAACATTGGTAGCTGCAAGCATTCAGCAGCGTGCCTAAATCCTACTGGCCTCAGCATTACATTTAAGAACTTCTTTCAACGATGAGAGGAAAAGTAGAGATCTGTAGACAAAAAGAAGGTATTTTCTAAATCCTCAGTTTATAATTCCAACAGAACTTCTAAATAACGTCCAAGTTTAAAAGCATTACAGTTTACACTTGGATGACTGAAGTAGGTAAATGCTGTCGGTTACCCTAAAAGAAACTAATTACTGTGCTTGAGAAGACACTATGACATTATATTCTGCTTTTGATAATCAAAATAGAGAGCCAAAGAATGCCGTCCTAGCTGAACTGCTGCAGAATCAGCAAGCACATCTCGAAGGGAAAACGCGGAGAAGTTGACCGAAATTCTGGCTAAGTAACAATGCTGAGATAAAATAGGTGGCCTGTAGAAAGAGGAATTAACAGGCTCATTTATGGTTGTGACGGTTTCGACTATTTTTCTCGCTGTGGTTTCGCATGGGCTGATCGAACGACACGGATCGACACCTATCGGCGCGCTTCTTTGTAGTTACTTGTGCTCGGCGAAAGTCGACCCCGGAACCCGCATTTAGGCTCCGGGACGGGGCCAGCGGTCGTGCAGCCGGCAGGAGCGAACACCTGTAGCTCCCGAGGGGGCCCGGCCCGGAGCACACCGACCCCTTCCCCGCGCGGCGCCGGAGCCCGGCCGGGGCTCGGCCTCCGCGCGCGCCGGCGCCCCCTCC